>ML785437.1:92338-104323 GCA_009831015.1 Picea engelmannii
AAAATATTGTTAGACAAGTGGTCTCATGGAGAAAATAAGGATAAAGAGAGAACTAAGAGTTTATTTTCATGTGAAAAATCTATATTACAGGTTCATGGTTGTATTCATAAAGAAAATATCATTGTTTCTATTAACCCTAGTTGTATGCATAATTTTATCAATGTTTAATTGGTTAATAGATTGCAAGTTCCAATAAAGAATATTCAAAGCGCAAAGGTTGAGGGTGAAAATGTTCAAATTTTTAAAGATTTGAAGATTACCATGGATAAATATGTGTTACATTCAGATTTTTATGCTATGGATATNGATGAAGTGGATATTGTTTTGGGATATCCTTGGATAGAATCAGTGGGTACCATTAATATTAATGTGCAAAATAAGTTTTTAAAGTTGTGGTACAAGAAAAAAAAAATCACATTGCAGGTGTGTCTCTTAGTAAGAAAGATGGACCCATGGAAGCTAGCAAAGAAGTCATTGCCCAGTCTGAAGTTGAATCAAAGGTAGAGTCTACAGAAGGAGATGAAGAAAAACTACAAGAAGGACATAATAAAGAAGCTAAGGAGGTCATTGACTCAAAGGCACAAAGTGTTGGAGATTTGAAGAAAAAATAACAAATTCCTACAGTTGTTGTATATCGCCATCCACATCATATAGAGACACAAAAGTCATCAAGGCAAGGGCATGTGCATCAACACATTTATGCACCAGCAGGGCACTAGACATGAAACTGACCAAGAGCTGCATGGAGGACTACCGACACTACGACAAGATCTCAAGCTACAAAAACAATCCCATGGAAACCCCGACATGATGCAGAGAAAGATAAGGGTGGAAAGGTAGCAGATAAACATCATGTTCGACTTCCATTGGGATGGATGGATGGTCTTACTTGGTACCAGTTGGCTACATTGCTTAGCTGTTCATATTGTATGGTTTATTCTCATGTTTTGAGGACGAAACATGTGAAGGGGGATGGAATGTAGTATACCTAGGGAGGTAATATGGGGTACTTAGGGAGGTACCCAATGGGAATGTAGTTATTTGTTATTAGTGGAATTCATTTAATATATGGGAATGTGGTCATTCAATGTAAGGTGGACTAGGTCCACTATATTAATAAAGGCCCACTATGGTAGTTGGATGTCATAAATGTGAGAAGGCTCTCTAGAAGGTTCCTGGGAGATAGCGAGAGCTATATAAAGAAGTGTAGGCAATGTAATGAAACATAGTGAATAATATTGTGATTGTACAAGAAAATATTTCTTGAGGAGTTTTATCCTTCCATAATGATTAATATATGGTGTTACCCTACCTCAAGGGTTTTCTCTATTTCTTGTGTTCATGTTATAGTGAATGGTTTATGGTTTATTCTTGGTATTATTGAATTATATTTGCAGATCTGGTATAGGTACTTAACATAAAAACTCCATTAGAAAATTGTATGTCTGACAAGCCTTTTAACACCCCCTATTTGTTGAGCTGCTATATGTACCTAAAATTTAAGTGGCCAAATCGTTCACGCCAATATATATTGTCATCATTGGAATCAGTTAGTAGCAATGTAGAATCTGATTTAACAACAAATTTAGAGAATGTGTACAATCTAGATTGATGATTTGCCTCACCAACAACAATTTGAGAGTTATCTTCCATGTCAAATATGGTCACAAAATCTTGGGTAAATTCAACCCTCTTTCCTGTGCCTCTATGTGTGGTTTGGTAAACAAAGAGTATATCTACAAAGAGTTTAAGAATGTGCAAGACATTCTCAAAACTTCCATTTTCGAGATCCACTCTCCCTTGTCCAGAGACTTCTACTGGAGATTCATATCCCATTAGAATGTGAGGACCCATGTATGATATTAAATATGAAAGGAAATATATTTTGGCTTCCATGTGGTGTGATTCTCTTGAATCAATGATCCATGCATTTGGAGAAGAATTGATTGCAATTAAAGCATGCACATCACCTCAATTTTCTGGTGCATTTTCTCCAATCTTCTTTTTGGATTTCTCAGGAATATAGTCCCCAAGATTGTTTTGTTGGAGTGTTTTCACCATGAGGTCAATTGTTTTCTTCATGCAAGAGGATTTAGGATGATTACCACGATTTCAATAATTGTACTTTGATTTCCCTTTCTTTCCCTTTCCTTCTTTTGAGATGGAAGATTCCTCAAAGGGTTTGAAGTTGGATCCTTGTCTTTGATCAAGATCCTTCTTTCTTTTTCTTTTTTATTTGATTTGGAGTTATCCTTGCTTCTTTCATGCACAACAAGTGCATGGAATTTGGAGTTATTGATAACTCCCATCTTCATGATCTTGTCTTTCTCATGGATGATGGATTTTATGCATGCATCCAGCGAAGGCATTTTCCATGTTGCACCAGCTAAAAGCTTTACAATGTGAAATGTAGAGACGAATATCAAGTACTTTGGACCCAACTTTGAAATAATGGTAATGATTACCTAATATCCTTGTGTTGATTTATCTATTCCACATCCTTTGAGTTGAAGTAGAAAGGCTTTGAACCACGAGAAGTCTTGAATATTCTCATAATTGCTTGGATTTAACGAAATTAACTCATTGTCTAGAATATGATCGTGCATTTCATATTTCTTTTCTAAGAGGCCCTCCAAAGTAGTAAAAACATCATTTGGAGTTGTAGATGATTCAACATGGAATAATAATTTAGGATAAATAGACAAGTAGAGAATTCCAAAAACTTCATCCATTTGGTTGAAATATTTGGATTTTTCAATGACAGGTGTGGGTTTTGTTTTTGTTTCCATGGTTATTCAATATAAGCATATGCTTCTCAGTTGAAGTAGAATATTTGGCTTCCAATCGAAGTAGTTATATGGAATAAGAATTGATGATGACAAAAAATCCGTTCTTTGCGGTTGCTTCAATCTTCTGAATGCAATAGATAGTTTGTGCACCTTCTTCCTAGAACCCATGGGATCTGATACCATGTGAAATTGGAGTGAAACTTGCACAGAGAATCTATCTAGTAAAAATAAACACAAAACATTCCGTGGGATGCTTAATTGCATATGGTAGCTCTTCCCTAGATTTGTTCCGTGGGAGACTTGGAAGGAAATAAATAAATGCATCTTCAAATATGAATCCACTCCGACACCTTTAGTCTGGAACAAGATTAAACTAAATATCCTAGAAACAATCCATACTGAAAAATGGAAGGATGAGGATCTCAAATGTAATGCTCAGGAAGAGCCCCTTTTCTCCTTGTGAATCCCCTCACTCATCCCCCTTTCCCTCACATACCCTCCCCGTTCACCTACCCCTTCCTCCGCCTCCTCCTGGTACCCCCCGGGGGCTTTGTCAAGCTGAATTTTGATGGTGCATCAACAGGAAATCCAAGACAAACTAGTTATAGAGGAATATTTAGGGACGCTAAGGGAAAAATCCTTAGAGTCTTCTATGTTTACATTGGTTCAAGCTCTAACAATGTGATTGAACTCTAGGTGTTGATCCAAGGCCTTAAAATAACCTGCAACCATCAATTTTTCAAACTCATAACTAAAGGTGACTCACGACTAATCATTCACATGCTCACTAGAATCCAAAATGGCTCTCCTCCCTGCAAAGTATCTCAAAAATGGAACCTATAATCTCTCCTTGACCTCCTTCACTTGGCCATCCCCCAAATCCATGCTCTTATTCCCTCACATGTATTACGAGAAGCCAACAAATTGGTTGATTTCCTTTCTAACAAGGGAATCACCAACCCTTCAAAACCCTTGGACTCTGGATACACCAATGGTAGTAATCCTTCTCTCAAACTGACCTATAACTGTTTATCCCTCTCCCTTTTCAATACTCAGGATGGTCATCTACAAGCTAGGTATTCTCTAGATGAGAGACTCAAAGATAATAGCTTCTCATTTGCTTCTGAGGTGCCTCATTTCCACGACTGAAAGCAACTTGGTATTTTTTGGTCCAACTCTATATGGGTCCTTTACTGTTCATATGTTCAAGTCTATCTTGTCTGATTATCTATCTTACCTACTATTTAACTTCACATACTTCAGGTTTTTTATAGTCACGACTGGTTATAATTTTTGTCTTAGTCTTGGCCTCATTTCCCTCTTTGGGCATGCCAACAAACATGGTTTTTTCTTTTGTTTTTCCTGAAAAACCTTATGATATCTAGACTATTTGGGAGAACAAACATCTCTGTACATTTTGTTAAAAGTTGAATAGAAAATGCTTACTTAGAAATAAAACATACCTCAACAAATCCAAGTTTTTCATATTCATCCATGGACATTTGGCCCAATTTTAACTCATGTAATTCCTTGATATTACCATCATAGTATCTATTAGAAATATGCTTTTGTTGAGAGTGCTTCTTGAACTAGTTCCAAACAATTTTTCTTTCAATGAAACTTTTCTTAACTTTCCTAAGGTGTTCCCACCAAATTGAAGCTTTTCCAATTAGAATGAATATGGCCACTCTGGCCTTCATGTTTCTAGAATAGTTGTGGACTTGTAAATATTTCCTAATCCAGAGAAACCAAGCCTCAAGTTCTTGTTCAGATTTAATTTCACCATCAAATGTAGGTTTTCCTTTCAAATTCTTTGTGTAAGTTGTCTTTGAAATGCTTCTTCCTCCTATGCATGTAATAAGAATATCTTGAGTTACTTAATGAGTCTTTAGGGGTAAATTATTCACCGACATAGGATTTTGATGGTGTGTATGCCCCATCTCTTGAGGTATTTCTTATGCATTGGGACCACTTGCAAGAACGACTGCTTGAATTGTTCCAATTTCCATTATAATTATTTGAGATCTTCCCATGATATATTTGGCTCTATATATTTTTCAATCCATGGAGTATGGAAGCATTGAACTAGTTCTATTCATCCTCAACTTTAATCAACCTTTCATTTCTTGTTTTGTATCTTTGTAATTCCACTCAGAATTCTCATAGTCTCTGTGATATCTAGAGGATCCACTTGATTTTTACATCCATTGGAATCTGTCTTTGCATTTCCAACATGTAAATTTTCACCCATAGCATCTGCTTCATATTCATAAGGATTATGTGCATTCTCCATGATGATAGCTTCTTAGCCAAATCAACACCAAGCTTATGTTAATGTAATTGCTTTGAATTCTAACCTATAACCGTATATAATATAGTACTATATCTACACAATTGTTCATATAATTGCCTCTATTAGATACTTTTTATCCTCAAAATTGTAGATTATTTTTTCGTCTACATTTTGGAGACTACCCATATTGACAATGTTTGTCAAATCAAGGTTGTAGGCTCTTTTCTTCCCAAATTTAGGAAAAAGTGTTTCTCCAGGATTAAAAAAAAAACATATTTAAGATTATTCTCCTATGGATATTATCTTTCAAATGACTACACTCATGCGTCATTCTAAGTCTTGAGGTAAAAATTATAACACCTAAAAGTTACCAATTTTGCCCAAAATTTGCACTTTTTACTGGTGCAATCAAGGTTGGAGACCAAATTGTTCAAACTATAGAGAGAATCTAGTGATAACCAAATAAACTTTTGTATCAGGTTTTAATAGTAATTTGATGCTCCAATAATTTTTTCATAAATTTGAAATTGTCAAATTTTCATGTTTTTTGCACTTTTTTCAAACTTATAAAATTTGGTAAAAACTACTCTCTCTCAAACTGTGCAAAACTGTAAATGTTTCACTAGGACTGAGTCATCTTTAATATTGAAAATGTTAAATGTTGACTAGGAAAAACTTTCCACAATAGTTGTCTTGAGTCACTTTTCATCCATTGAAAGTTTCCAAAATTGCCAAAAAGTGTCCCATAATAATGGATTTTCCCTATTTCTTTATCTCCACTCCAAACTCTTTAAAATCTAGCCAAGCACTCAAATAGATTTCTTTGTTCTTTCCACTATTATTTACTATCCAAAATTCATTATTTTGTTGTTAGGAAGTACCATCCCATTAATTGAAAACAAATATTTTCTATTTTTGAGGATTCTAGAGCTGTATTTGCAAATTTGCCCTCAATATCAATTTTGTGCACCCTCTCATTTGGACTTCGATAAAAAATTTCAGCTTAAACATAGTTTTTAATCCCAAGATATTAAGGACAAAATAAGATTTTGGCTTTAGAATTTTAATTTTTTTTTTCTCTCCATTGATGTGGTAGGTGTATAATGTCCACCTGGAATCTATGTGTCCCTACTTGGATCAATCATGTCATCCTCTACATGGTCACATGTTATGCTTACTCGAGGATTGATGGGACAATATAACCTTCTTTTTTGCTACAATATTTTACATTAAGGAGGAGACCCCTACCATAGATCCTGAATCCTTGATTTAAAACCCACAGGTGAAATCTCAACCATTCATAGAAAATGAACCGCTATGGTGAAATATGAGACATTGATCAATATTTTGAGTGCAATCATGGCCATTCAACATTTCGTTCTCTCTCCTCACTCCTAAATCTCCTCCTCCCACGATAAGATATGGGTCGTCAATTTGTTTCATTGATTAAATCTAGGACATCCACGACATCCCTTTATCTCTCCTTAAAGAATTTTCCCATCTTCCATGAGGATATATCCATAATAAATGTCAAAATTGTTGATGTAATTTAGACCATTCATGAGAAGAGCATTCTCTTTCCTTCAAACTTTTCCCATCTATTGTGATGATATCTGGGGTGTTGATCTATATAATTTTCCTTAATCTAGGCCATTTGGTGAAAAAATGTTCTCTCTCCTTCATCCTTTTCCCATATGCCACAATAAGATATGGGTCATCAACCTAGATCCACTGATTTAATCTAGGCCATTTGTAACAAACTAAATATTTGACTTGCCTTGTTTTTCCATCTCCTATGAACAATTCTCAACTATTGACATGTTTTCGTGAGAAAATTCTCCATCATTCATGACAACTTATCCCTTCGAGCCTATTATATTATATATTCCCCATGATAGCTTATGGAACATTGATTAGAATGGGTGGATTCAATCCTAGCCGTTTGCAACAATGTACGCTTTCCTCTTTCTAAAATACTTCCACCATGTGTGATCAATTGCTAGCCACCGATCTCAATATGGAAATGTAATCTCAACCATTCATAGTAGAGTTACTTCTTAATAAAGAGTGAGCATGTAAAATGCTGAAATTCACCTTCACAATTGATCTCCATCCAACATTCCCATTGATTTATCCTCAGGCCAAGTAGATGCCCAACATTTACCAATGCTTTTCATAATAATATTTTTAGAAATGAAAGATTATTAAGTGGATTTATTCATACAATGATGAAACAAAACATGTCCAATTTTCTTAGATCTTCTTGGAGTCAAATCGTGAACCTCCTAAATTCATACTAAGCCCATATTGTTTTAACCTGCTCATAGGATGATTCTAACATTTAGCCTCAATTGTCCTCGAGGCATTTTCCCAAATAGTTGTCATGCAACAACAAATTCAAACTAAACACTCATATTTTCTGCCTAATACAGTCCAATGCTATAACATGGTCTTTGATACCACTTCGTGTCATTCTTTATCATCAATCCTAGCCCCAATATGGGTCGCCATGAACACAAATATCAAATTTCACCTCTTAGGGGAAATTTCCCCATAATAATGGCTAAATAGAACCTCTTAGAAGTACCAAAATGATAACAAATGCATGCACAATGCAAATTAAAAGGATTTAGCAAAATAAATTATCATGGATTCTTAGAACTTCATGAAAACTAAATTCCCATGAATCAAATTAGAAATATTCACACACAACATGCATAATACATAAATTTCTAATAAATAATAACAATAATTTTTCATATTCATAAACAATGAAAAAAGTCTAATCTTTTAGTAGCAATTAGTCTAAGAAACTAGCATGTGAGAGCAATTTTCCACCCAAGCATAGGAATCCAATGTAGATACCACCCCCAAGCCAAGATATGAGGCCACCAGGGTGAAGGAAACAAGCTCTCTCTCTCTCTCTCTCTCTCTCTCTCTCTCAACCCAACCCATCTACTCTCATGCTCATCCAATCTACTCACCATATAACATTACATGCATCTCATTCATCCTTCAACAACTAGTGAACTCTCTTCCACTACCCCACACAAAACAAGGAAGATCTTCTCCTTCTATAGTCAATAGTCCCTCAGAGATATTGTTCCCTATAGTATTGTTTAGTGTGGATGGAAAGATTCCAACTTCTTATATTCTTTTTGAGAATTTCTTGTAAGAATAATACTTGGCTCTCAGGCATCTAAAGAATATAAAACTAGAAGTGGATGATGAATTCCTATCTTACATAGCCTTTATGACCACCTACAACCAATTGAATTTGATCCCAAATTTGAAAATTTTCCTATTCACGGTGTTGATTTTTGGTTAATTTCTAGATTGGTAAAATTGGCAAAAATAAAAATGGAAAACATAGAATGAACTACATAGAGATGATGTGAGAGTGTTATAATGACAGATTAAATTAAATGCAATGAGAGGATTGGCGAAAAACTGGTGGTTGACATTACTTCTGACTAGAGGAATGTAGGACTCTTACAATTCCCATAATGATTGTACAAAGTCCATGCTCCCATAACTATGTAAAGAAAACTTTCCCACCAACCTCTTACATGCATTCAATGATTGGTTGTTAAGTCAAACAAGGTAGATGGTAGAAAGAGATGAGTTGTAAGGATGAAACTTAACACTAGAGGATTTATTTTCCACATGCCCCCTTTCCTCTTCCACACTTGTGGAATCATATCACCTCTCATGCTCCACACAACCATATTGGACCATTTTATATTATATTCCAACTTTAATATTTACATAACTTGAGTTCATTGTGACAAACTTACCACATGGTCCATGTACATATACTTACATAATACATGCCTAGCCATTCACTAGTCATACCTTGGCCTTGAGCTATGCACCAGAAATCCATACTAGCTTACTTACAGCATTTACACAATCTACCTTAATACATACTAAGAGTCGAAACTAGGGTGTCACACCTGAACAATATAATAATACATTTTCAAACAAGCGGCAATGACCAACTTATGTGTAAATTCTTTAGTTCATGAAGTTTGAAAATTTCACATAAATCTTTCCATTTAATGAAAGATAATTTAAACATCCTTGAGCTGGTATATAATGTTAATGGAAAAAATTAAACCTTGGTTATGAAAACTCTGAAAATTAGATTTCAAGACCAATTTAATCATTTAGTTAGAATGTAAACATAATATATTAGGTGAGAACTAGTAAACAATATTAAATTTCAAAATTGATGATAAAGCAAAAAAAAAACAACAATTATGTGTTAGGATTTTAGTATAGATAAAGCTTACAATTTTCCTTTTGCTCATGAATTAATTGGTTTAAAATGCATCATTGTGATTTTAATTTGAAAAGAGTTCTGAATTCACGCTATTTACTAAACAAAATAGAGTAAGCATATGATGAGAATTTTGGTATAATTGAAAAATCTTATTGTTAATGTTAAAAAATCAATATCAAGATTGCTCTCTCCTTATCATCTTAAGTAATGCTTTTTTCCCATTAAGATATGTATTTGTATGGAAGAGGGTTATTTTCTTCTAAATTCAAATCTTATAAGTTATTTTTGTTATATAAACAAAATTGGATGTTTATAAATATTTGTGATGATGATGATGACGACGACGACGACGACGACGACGATGATGACTATGACGGTGATGATGACAATGATGATGACGACGACGACGACAACGACGATGATGGACCTCAACTTCTTAAGATATTACTTCATTTTCTTTAAAATTGTATTTCTGTTCTCAAAAAGCATTAAGAGAAGCATTTCCATAGTGTTTAGAACGATTTGTATTGTGGCAAATATTTTAAAATTTGAATCTAATTTAAAAATAAGAAGAGAAATCTGATATAAATTTTAAACCATCTTCAAAAATTTTATCTCTAAAAACTTTAATTCTTCTATGTGCTATTATGATTGGATTTTTTTTAAGGCTGATGATGTATTTTACATCTAATTTATTATGCATTGATTCTTATTATATAAAAAAAATTGATTCTTATTGTAAAAAAAAATCTATAACTTATAGAAGACTTAGGTTGTAACATGTATGATAAAGCACTATGTACATTATCAAAATAATTATTCTCCATTAGCTAGATTATTTTAATTAACTAGATTACTTTAATTAACTAGATTACTTTAATTAGATAACATAACATTATACATTTAGCATAAAACTTGCTTAAGTAAAATTGAGGCTGTAGGTTTATTATCTTTAACTTAGTAGAATGTGCGATAATGATTCGTTATAAAGCAAAGTAAATAACCCTCCTCGACTGATTTTATAACAAGGAAGAAAAATATTATAATTCATTTTGTGTGTTTTTATAATAATAGACAGATGGTTTTATAGGGGAACTCACATAAGCATGGTTTTCTAAAATTTCTTACATGGTTTTGGAATCAAAGTCATTTCATTGATATGAACAGTAAAAAAATAAATTACATTTTCCTTTCGTATCCATATTTTTCGCACAAGCATCAGCAATACATGTAAGTTCACTGATTTGAGGGACTTACCCATGCCATTGTTCATCCTCATTAGAAATATGGCGAACCATCAACCAACAAAAGCTCTAGGTTGGCCTTCTCGCTATGCGAGTAAGTTTCAATGTAAAAATGATTTTTTCTTTTCCATATTATTTTTAACTTTTCAATTTACTATTTAAAAATTTCCTTTCAAATATTAAAATTATATATGTTTATTATTTTTTCTAATTTATGGTAAATAAAAATAAATAACCATTTTTTTTTCAAATATTAAAATTATATATGTTTCTTGCTTTTCTAATTTATGGTAAATAAAAATAAATAACCATTCTTATGAGTCATCTAAATGTACTATCACTTCCTTTTAGCCATCTAAATGCAGTGCCACCTCTATTTTAATTGAAGAATGGCATTTCATCTCCTATTCCCTATCATTTACATTTGCATTATGTAGTAGCTTAGGGGTATACAAATAACATGATCTAGGTTAATTTTTCCTACATTTCCTTATCAAAAAATGTTTAGGTTAATGTTTCTTACATATTATACAAGTTTTTTTCTTTTCTAATTTATGACTAATGAAAATAAATAACTATGTTTATAATCTAAACCCATTGTCACCTATATTTTGATTGAACAATGACATTACTTATCATTTATATATGCATTTCATATATGTACTTTAAACAATGAAATTACTTATTATTTACATATGCATTACATATATGCACTTTATAGGGACATATAAATTAAGGGGTTTAAGTTCATTTTTCGTACATTTCCATACAAACAATTATTTAAGTTAATGTTTCTTACATCATAAAATCATGCTTTATTCCATAATTTTGTAGGACATTTGGATGTTTTCTCTTGGCTCATTATGTTAATAATCTAAATCCATTGTCACCTCTATTTTGATTGAACAATGACATTACTTATCATTTACATATGCATTACATATATATACTTTACATAGTAGCTTAGGGACATATAAATAGAGGGGTATGAGTTCATTTTTCGTACATTTCCTTACCGACAGTTATTTAAGTTAATGTTTCTTACATCATAAAATAACACTTTAATACATAATCTTGTAGGACATTTGGATGGTTTCTCTTAGTTCATTATTGCAAACCTGTCTTTTTACTTACCTTTCTAATTTTTCCATCTTACCTCTCATTACCTTTCCTTTATCACACCCTTACCCTTTCCACATCAGGGAGTCTTTCTCTTACATTTCCCTACCAACCATGGTTTATGTTAGTTTTTCTTACATCATCATTTGTTTTTAGCATTTTATTACATGGTCTTGTATGCCATTTTGATGGTTTTTGTTAGTCCATTATTGTACACTTGTCTCTTTATTTAGTTTTCCAATTTTTCCATCTTAC
>ML785437.1:109009-149100 GCA_009831015.1 Picea engelmannii
TGTGTCACCTTTGTGACACTAAGAAGGTTGAAGATGAAAAGCACTTTCTCTTAGATTGTCCAGTCTATACCCATATTAGATCTCATTTTCAAAATATTTATCACACTACCAACCTTCCTAACCTCTTAACTCAACAAAAGTATAATGATCTTGGAAAGATTCTCTTAATGCTTTTCGAGCACATAAACAAAATTCTAAATAATCACAAGTAATCACTTACCCTCTTAAGGTTCGATAGACCAATTCGGTCTTAGTGGACGTTAATCATCATCATCATCATCAAGATCTTTTGTGATTAAAATTTGATTATAGATCACATATATTTAAGTGTTTAGTGGTTAGTATCTAATTGTGTTTTTTTTGTTTTTCTTGATCATTTAACCATCAATCCATACACTTTCTTAGGAACATGGTTATGGGTTTGTCATATTTTGCTAGGCTCGTGCCTATAATTTTATACTCTTCAAAGGTTATATGCTCTTAAAATAAACCTAAACAACCATACACCATCTAATGATCCATGTTCATCAAAGTGTTGATTGGTAGTCAAACCCATAATGACCCTATCTAGTAGTAGGGAATCATGGTGACTTCCTTATGGAATTAAAGGAAAAAGAGTATGCTCTTACTGCTTTTGGAAGTGGAGATCCTTGTCATCCAACTTAATCCCTTTCTTAACTCACATTTATATTCATGCATACCCAACAACTAATACATCTAATGACTCCATGAAGGCATTGGTTTTCATGTTAGTTTCATTACCCTATCTAGTAATGGGGAAATTCTATTCCACCACATTTTTATTATAGATTGATCGATCAAGGTTACTTCATCCTTGTGTTCTAACAATCAAAAGCTTAGCAAAGTTCACACCTTACACATTTAATTTTTTGAAGAGGACCTCTAGTCACGGTTACCATTAGACTCATATAGTTCATAACATTCACTTCCCTCAAGTTCTTAACTCTCATTTTGCATATTTGTTTCACCAAACAAAATTCTCATGCACCATCCAATAATAAAAATTGAGATACTGCAACAAACATGAATTTAGGTATGGTCTTTTTATTTCTTCATTTTAGTAAATGTATTCATTTTATTTCTTGTTTGCATCACATGGTTGGTAGACACACACAACACTTGAAAGTGTTATTGTTAACCATACGAGTTGTTTGTGTTGAGGGAGAAACTGTGTTCTCAAGTCTTGATCTTTGTCACACAATCTATTTGAACTCAAGAGTCGACATATATTACATTTATTTACTTTGTACACTTCATTTACATGTACAAAGTACTTTGGAGACATTCCATTTGGTTTAGGACCAAAGAAATCATATTTTTCCTAAGTTCAAATTGTATCTCTTTATGAAACCTGTAAGGCCATTATTGAATCCCCTTAAGTTCCTTTTAAGGCCTTGTTTCCTTTTTTTTTTTCTAGTCATTTTTTCCATTGTGGCTTCTCTTTCCAATTTTAGACAATAATTTTGTGATAGAGACATCATGCATTCTAATTCTTTACTACATGTTGTAAGTGCTGCACTAAAACAATTGAGGGTATATAAAACATAATAGATCTTATATTAGTTGCAATTTTCTTATGTTAACCGGGTTATTATATCACAAAAAATTACACTTAGAAACCAACATTGCATATGAATTTTTTTTCATGTAGATAATTCCATATACACCATCTCTAACCATCTTTGTCTCATAATTGTTATGTATGCAAAATAAATCAAAATATAATATAAATGCAACAAAATTTAAAATAATAGTATTAATATGGAACATAATAACAATAAAATATTCCACAACTAGAATGAGGGATTACCATTGCATATATATTGGAGTTGAAGGTAAGAAGGATAATGTGACATATATATGAGAAATTGTGAGATGAAGCTATAAATACTTTGGTTACAATGTTGAGATTATGGAAAATTGTACACTTTGGGATGTTAGTAGCTAGAGCTGATAACTATTGCTAATGGATTGATTGGATAAGTGCCAATAACTATAGGTAGTATATACAATGAGGTGAATGCTAATCACTTTCGGATGTTAGTAGCTCAAGATGATAACTATTGCTAATGGATTGATTGGATAAGTTCCAATAACTATTGGTAGTATACTGATAGATAGAGTTGAGAATACTTACTAGAAAAGTGCACAAATATATGTATGCCATTACTTGGTTATGTTGGAATTGAATTAGAATGAAAGTGCAGTCATGTCCTATATATATATATAATTGTTGATGAATATATATTTTATTGCTAACCCCAATATATATTCGACATGATGGAATTATGCAATACAGATGGAAAATTGTACACTTTGGGATGTTAGTAGCTAGAGCTGATAACTATTGCTAATGGAATGATTGATTGGATAAGTGGCAATAACTGTTGGTAGTATATACAATGAGGTGAATGCTAATCACTTTCAGATGTTAGTATCTCAAGCTGATAATTATTGCTAGTGGATTGATTGGATAAGTTCCAATAACTATTAGTAGTATACTGATAGATAGAGTTGAGAATACTTACTTGAAAAGTGCACAAATATATGTATTCCATTACTTGGTTATGTTGGAATTGAATTATAATGAAAGTGCAGTTATGTTATATATATATAATTAATTGTTGATGAATATATATTTTACTGCTAACCCCAATATATATCGGACATGATTGCACTTTCATTCTAATTCAATCCCAACATAACCAAGTAGTGACATACATATATTTGTGTACTTTTCAAATAAGTGAACATTATTATTTCTTATTAGAAGGTCAACTAGGTATTGCTTGGGTACATTCACGTGAGTTTCACTTCATTGACCAATATCTTATCAAATTTGTTCATAAAAGGTGTTTTAAAATTGTGAAAAATAAAGTTGTAGGTATTGAGGGGATGAAGGGTATGAAAGAGTTTATAGGTGTTTGGGGGTATAAAAAGGGGTATCTAGTAAAAATAAGGGTTTTTTAAATTGGAAATATGTATTGGGAGGGGGTTACACAAAAGGATTTTGGAAGGTATTTATCAATATTTAGTAAAATTAGGGGTATTCTTTAATATCTCATAAATGCAAATGATATGTCACAGGTTCACTAAGTGAATAACTCATGAGTGCATTGGTGGATTCACCATGGGCTTCATTGAAGCATAAATGTAAGTCCAACATATATCTCCTCACTTATCTCCCTATGTACCTTTGGTAGTACACTGAGATGGCATCTAGATGTGGAACGAGAGATGAAAACTAACATGTCATTGGCATCGATTTCAAAGAATGTCTAGTTATGGAAAATTGCAAAGCATTAGTGACATATGTTTTACAAGAGGCACCAAATCTAAATGGAAAATATCAAAGAATTGGTGACATATTTGAATTGTAGCTCGTGATAAGAACATGTGCCATAACCTAGTCAATAACATTAGTTATGAAGGCACCACCCACGACTAAGGAATCATAGAACATAGTTGAAGTCAATGGTGAATACCAACATGAGAAGCAAGGGTAGTGGACTTTTTAGTAGTGGAAAAGATAACCATATTTGGGGTTTACCTAAGAACCTATGTACAACAGTTAATCCATGAAGAATCACCACCATAACCTAGCAACCCTTAAAATTTCAAATACCTACATACCTTCCATTTTTATAGTCATCACCTTGCCCATGGCTTATTCCCTTTCCAGATCAATTAGATTGAACCCCATAGGAAACAAAGCAAGCACCCAGTGAAGTTCACTAGGTAAAAGTACCAATTTATTAACTACTAGGTGTAGAGAGAGGGATAGGATGTAGTTACAATCCAAGGTGGATCCGATTTAGTAATTTCAAGAGAATAAAAAGTTGTGGCATTTTCATTAGTCTATGTTGACTTATAATGCATATCAAGATTGAGTTCCAAGTCTAGTCAAATAAGTAGGGTCACTAGGACATATGTAGGAGAGACAAATGCAAGGGTGAGGGTACCACTCGATCAAGAGCCTTAAAATAATGTAGATACAAAGATGTCATTAGAAAAAGAAGCATTGAAACATTGATATTTAAGCAGTAGAGGAAACATATAAAAATGTAAGAGAAGGAACAATGATAACATGGATGAAATTAGAGTAGACCTAGCATCAGGATTGCTCCAATACAAAAGTAGTGGGAAGGTGGAAACTGTTGGGTTGTTATATTCTTTGCAGTGAAAGTCTAGTCGAGGTGGGTCGACTGATAGAGGAAGTCGAAGGAATCAACAACAAGTCGAAGGTTGAAGTGGTTCGACTAGGTAAAGATGAAGTCGAAGACATTGAAAACAAGTCGAAGGTCTAGGTGGCTCGATCGGGTAAAGTCAAATTCGAAGAGGTCAACTGACAAGGGGTCGACATGTGGGCATGTGGAAACCGAATGAAGACCGAATGAAGGATGACTGGTAGTCCAATGGTAATCCAACTTGGTAGTCGACTGTAACATAATCCCGAGATTCACAGGATTTGTAGCCAATGATATGCATGGATCTATAATTGTTTTTGGCCAAATTTTCTTTAGGGTTTTTCCTACTGTAAAGCCTATAAAGAATGTGTGTTTTAATGCTATAAAAGATAATCTTGAATCAATAATTGTATAGGTTGCTGGTCATGGGTATGTAAGAAGAATTGGATACAAGGTTGTTCTTGTGAAAATCAAGAAGGTATGATGTCGATTGTGTCTTAGGTGTGGAACAAGGTTAGACATATAACCTTTTATTCAGAATGAATAAGAAAACAAGAGAGCAAAATGATCAAGGAATGTTGGTTTTCCTCGTTTGGGTTTCCAGGGTAAAATCTTAGTGTACTGTGTGTTTTCTTTGTCATTTACTTTCTTGATCAAATCTTTCTTCCTCTCTTATGATAGTTTTAGCGATGAATTGTTCCTCATTTCCTAATATGTGGTATCATAACTTGGTTTAACAACCTTGGATCTGAGCTAAACCCTAAGTTCAGTAAGAATCGTAAGTCATAAATCTTTAAATATTGTGTTAAAGAATGGCGAGAAGCTCTAGAATAGAGATCAAAAAGTTCAATGGCCAGAATTTTGAGCTTTAGAAGCTTAAAATTAAAGATCTCCTTATAGATCGAGAAAAATGGACAACAGTTTGTCTGGGTACCATGTCGACAGGTATGTTGACAAAAGAATGGGAGAAAATCGAGAGAAGAGCAAGGAGGACGATTCGACTTTGTCTTGTGGATTCAGTATTGCTGAATGTATCAGGTAAATATTCGACCAAGAAACTACGGGACAAGTTTGGGAGCTTGTACTAGTCGAAATACCTGGTAAACAAGTTGTTTCTCAGAAAGAAACTGTATCTTCTGAGGATGAGTGAGGGTAGTTCGGTGACTAAGCATTTAAATGTGTTTAATACCATTATAATCCAATTATCTTCCGTGGATATTAAAATCACTGAGGAGGAGAAGTGTATTAGCCTATTATGTTCTTTGCGAGACTCCTGGGATAGCATAGTCATGGATATAGGGAGAAATAAAACCACCTTAGTTCTAGAATACGTGGTTGCATCTCTACAGTAAGAAGAAATGAGAAGGAAGAACATGGAAGGATCGACCAAAGATGCTTTAGTGGTGAGAGGTCGACCGATTGACAAAGATAAAGGAAAATTTTATGGTAGAATGTCTAAATCGAAGGGTAGATATAAATCCCTTGTTCAGTTGACAATAAGATGCTATAAATGTGGTAAATCTGGGCATTACAAAAGGGAGTGCAAGTCGAAGGAAATGGAAGTCATTACAGGATCCAACGAGAAGCAGTTGACTAAGAGAAAGACGATTCTAGATAAGGGAGGTGATGTGTACCTGGTGTTGACCAGTACACAGTTGGATCAAGATGTTTTGTTGATCGAATTAGGAGAATCCTATCATATGACACCACATATAGAATGGTTCTGCGAATACGAACAATATGAGGGAGGAGGCTTGTTCTTGGGGGACCAATTGACAACCAACTTGTCATACAAGGAAGAGTTCAAATCATACTGCAGGATGGGAGGAGTAGAACCATTCCATGTGTGCTTCACATTCCAGGTTTGGAAAGAAACCTGATATATGTAAGAAATATGAGTGATGCAAGGGTGCACACTCTATTTTAGAAGGATTCGTGCAAGATGGACATAGTTGTGATGGTCTTAATAAAAGGAGTTCGGATTTGAATCCTATACAAGTTATAAGGGAGTGTCGACTTGACTGGATGCAACAACATAATTGTTCCTGAAGTCGACTCGACTTTGAATTGACTCGACTCAAATCAGGTTGAGTCGATTCAAACCAACTCGACAAGTCATCATAAATTCAACCCGACCATGCTATGACATGAGAGGATGTGACACATAGGAGAAAAAGGACTTCGATCTATGCATAACAAAGGTATGGATGAATATTTTCCTGAATGTAATTTAGAAGTCGAATTTTGTGAACATTGTATATATGGAAAATAAAGTTAGTTGGGGTTCCCATCTGAAGCAATAAGGGAAAATGGGATTCTAGAGTTGGTTCATAGGGATGTGTTTGGCCCTATTTCAGTGCCTTCACTTGGTGTATCCCTGTATTAAGTCTCCTTCATAGATGATTTTTCCAGGAAGACATGGATATATTTCTCAAGGAAGAAATCAGAGGTTTTTGAGAAATTCAAAGAGTTTAAATCTCTTGTAGAAAACCAGATAGATAAGAAGATTAAGGTGCTGAGAACTGACAATGATGGTGAATTATGTGGAAAATAATTTGATCAGTTCTGCAAACAATGTGGCATAGCATGCTAAAATACCACACCATAGACCCCAAATAAAAATGGAGTTGCTGAGAGAATGAACAAAACATTGATGGACAAGGCAAGGAGCATTCTTAATGGTACTGGGCTTACACAATAATTTTTGGTGGAGGCAGTCGACACTGCAAAATATCTGGTGAATATGTCTCCTTCATTGGCGCTAGTCGACATGACTCCACATGAGAAATGGTCGGGTTAGAAGTCTTTGGTTTCACATCTCAAAGTATTTGGCTGTGATGCATTTGTGCATGTTCCCAAGGAAAAGAGGGGCAAGCTAGACAAGAAGTCAGTCAAGTGTATTTTCTTTGGATACAAAGAAGGAATGAAATGATATAAGCTTTGGGATCCTACATCAAGGAAAACGATGTACAGTCGATATGTGGTCTTCAGAGAAGTCAGAAGTAAGTCCGAGCCTGGATAAATTGCTCAGAGCGAGAATAATCCAGAGAAGGTGTGGTTTGAATTGAGGAAAATAGAAGATGATTCAAATGAGTCGACTGAATCAGAAGAACAGGTGAAATAAATGACCTTGGTTTTAAGGAGGTTAGAACGAATAAGAAAACCAATCAAAAGCTATAGTCCTCTCGACTTTCGTTCCCCATTTTTTTTAATTACCACCGACAATGAGCCCAAGTCGATCGGGGAGGCAATCGACTCAGTAGAGGGAACACTTTGGAAGGACACCATGGTTAAAGTGATGGAATCCTTGCACAATAATGAGACATGGACTTAGTCAAATTACCTAGTGGAAGAAAGCATGTCGGTATAAAATGGGTATTTAAGAAGAAGACGAACGTAACAGGTCAAGTGGAGAAATTTAAAGCTTGACTGGTAGAGAAAGGATATTCCCAAGTTGAAGAAGTCGAATTCGGTGATATTTTTTCCCCTGTTGCAAAATTAACTTGCATTAGAGTAATAATGTCTCTGGATGCACCATTTGATCTAGAAACAGAACAAATGGATGTGAAGACAACGTTCCTACATGGGGACCTGGAAGAGGAAATCTACATGAAACATCCTGAAGGATTTGTAGTAAAGGGAAAGAAATTTTTGGTGTGCAAACTGAAAAGATCCCTTTATGGTCTAAATAAATCACCAAGGATGTTGTACCAAAAGTTCGATACATACATCCTTATTTTTGGGTTTGTGAGAAGCAACGTTGATCATTAAATATATTCCAAAGAAGAGGTTGGGCATTTCATATATGTATCATTGTATGTTGACGACATATTGTTGATTGGAAACAACATGAATGCAATAAAAGAGGTGAAGAAGCAAGTATCCTCCAAGTTCTACATGAAGGATCTCGGTGCAATGAACTTTATTATGGGAATGGAGATCAAGAGAGATTGAGCAACTATAAATCTCTGGTTAAACCAGATGAAGTATATTGAAACAATTTTGAAACCTTTCAACATGTAGGATTAAGGTGCCGATTTCTATGGGAGCAAGGATAACTACTGAACAATTTCCAAGGACACAGGAGTAAATAAAGGACATGACATGTGTTCCCTATGTAAGTGATCATGTTGGTAGTCTAATGTATGTGATGGTTTTCACTCAACCAGACATTGCCCATGCAGTGGGAGTGTTGAGTAGATACATGTCAACACCTAGGAAGGAGCATTGGACAACTATCAAGAGAGTATTCATGTATATTTGTGGTACAAAAGATTATTCTATATGCTACCAAGGAAAACCTAGAGGTGACAATGAATTAAATGTACATGGGTTTTTCGACGTCGATTGGGTCGGAGATCTGGATCGACGGAGGTCGACTAGTAGATATGTCTTCAAAAGGTTCGGTGGACCAATTAGCTGGATGAGTAAGCGACAATAAATCATAGCATTTTCAACAACATACACTAAATACATGGCAACTACTCATGGAAGCAAAGAACAATATGGATGAAAAGGCTGTGTTCATGAATCGAGTTTGAGTAGAGAGCTATGAAGATAAGTTGCGACAATCAAAGCGTAATATTTCTAGCAAAGAAACATGCTTATCATTCTAAGACTAAGCACATTGATGTACAATACCATTTTGTGAGAGATATGGTGGAAAGTAACAAGGTGCTGCTGGAGAAAGTAGACATGTTGGAAAACATAACTAACTCTTTGACCAAGTCTGTGAGTGCTGAGAAGTTCTCTTGGTGCAGAGAGGCAATGGGAATTGCTACCATGGGTCTGTGAACGAGAGTTCATAGGTCTCTCGGTTTCAATAAAGAAAACAACAAGTGGGATAATGTTGGGTTGCTATATTCTTTATAGTGAAAGTGTAGTCGAGGTGGATCGATTGGCAATCGAAGTTCAAGGTGGCTCGACCGGGTAAAGTCGAAGTCGAAGAGATTAATCGATAAGAGGTCGACAGGGGGGCGTGTGGCAACTGACTGAAGATCGAATGAAGGTCGACTGGTAATATGACTTGGTAGTCAACTATAACAGAATCTCGAAATTCGCAGGATTTGTAGCCAATGATCTACATGGATCTGTAACCATTTTTGGGCACCTTTTATTTAGGGTTTTGCCTACTATAAAGCCTATAAAGAAGGTGTGTTGTAATGCTATAAAAGATAATCTTGAATCAATAGTCGTAGAGGTCGGTGGTCATGCAAATGTAAGCGAAATTGGATATAGGGTTGTTCTTGTGTAAATCAAGAAGGTATGATGTTGATTGTGTCTTATGTGTGGACAAAAGTTAGACACATAACCTTTTATTCTAAATGAATAAGACAACAAGAGAGAAGAACGCTCAAGGAATGCTATTTTTCTTGGTTTGGGTTTCCAGGGTAAAATATATGTGTACTGTGTGTTTGCTTTGTCATTTAATTTCTTGATCAAATCTTTCTTCCTCTCTTTTTCTAGGTTAGCATGGAGTGTTCCTCATTTCCTAACAGAAACAACACGATTAACATCCGAGCAATAATATATTTGTGTAGACCTAATTTATGGTCGGAAGGAAGCAAAACCAAATAAAAAAACATGTATCGAAGGAAAAAAAGTAAAGTCCTCAGTCAGAGAGGAGACATGCGAGTATGATGTGACCCACAAAGCCACTCAGGTCCATAGGGGATAGTCAAATTCATGATATACATCAACTAGAGATGAAATGAAAGTGTGTAATTGGATGGTGCATAGAAATATCCATATCTAGTTGCTCCTACAAAAGAGAGAACAAAATCAGAGGTAAATTAGTAGAGACATAAATGATCCTATAGAGGATTGTGCCAAGACATGGTAATGGTGTTGCATCTCCACAACATGTCACTTCTATATATGTGCGAGGATATAGATTTAAAGTTTGAATTGATATAATAATCTCTATTTATTTTGAAGCAATATAGTGAAGCTCACAACAATACTGCCTATTTAGATACAACTGCTAGTTGTGCCACTAATGGATTTGGAACTGGAACTAAGACTACCTTAAATGATGACACTTTCTCTACTACTGATGTGGGTTCCAATCTGTATCTAGATTTGGGTATGGATTTGTATGAGAAAGATCTAGGTCTCAATCTAGAACACCTAGGTTTGCCTCTCGATCTATCTCTATGCTTAGATCTATTGCTTGCCATGGTAGTGCTGCTTACTATTGTATCGAGTCAATTTTTGAACCAACTACATAATCTACCACAAATCAAACTCAACTTTTTCTTCATAGAATGGATCAACTTTTGAACTATGTTGAAAGTTGAATGAAACAAGGTAAGGGTAGCCATGAAGAGTTGTTGACAAAGGGTGAGCCGTAAAATGAGGAAAGTTATGGCCATGCAACACACATGTGACAAATGAAATTAAATAAGTTTTAGAGATAATAATATTCGATAACAATTGCTTTTCAAGCCATTACTTAACCTTGGAGATCTCACTTAATTGAACACTCAAAATATAAGATGCTTCTACAATTAAAATGAGGAAATTTCTTGAATAAATGCTTGAATTAAAATGAGAATGTGCATTTTCTACAATATTGGATATTGTTTTTCTTTATTGTTTTTCTTTGTGAAATGGAAAATGAGTATGAACTATGGTACCAAGGCAAGCCTATTTTATTAAAAATGGGAAAATACTTGGTTGATTGATTAGTTTCTCAAATTATATATTTAAAAATAAATTTTTAAGTATTAAAATGGTTAATTTTTTTTACTGGGATTGTGTCATTTATAAAAGGATAAAGCACACCCTTGTGAACCTGGGATAGACATCATATCATAAAGTTTTGGGGTGGGGTGTCCCAGGGAACAACATCGRCTCCTTCTGTGGGATGGCTCCTCCCTGTGAGGTGCCAAGAACCAGACTCTGGGTGAAGCAGACCAGTGCCTTATCCATTGGGCATGGAGTCAAAAGATTGGGCTATGGAGTCAAGGCTATCGATTGCAAACTTATCCTCTGGCTATTCGAAACCAGAGCGCTTAAACGTGAATATTAAAGATTGGTGACTCTTCTATAAGGCCCAGCAAGGGTTAGTCACTCTTATTCTCAGGCCATCCTATCTATTTGTAGTGCGGGTTAGTCTTTCCTTTCCCAACCTACTAGCTCACTTCATCTCACCTCACCTAACCTACCTTCTTAAGGGTGAAAAAAGGGTCTAACTAAATTCCATCACAATAATTCTATCACTTAAAAATTAAATTTATACAATTAAAATATTAAACAAATAATTTCAATATACTTTCATATATTATTGGAAATTTTATTTTGAAAAAATCTCACTTTGCTTTGCAAAGGTAACCCAATGACTTACAAGTAAGTAATATATTTTGAAGGCCCATGAGATTTTAAAAGAGAAGGAGATATATGATTACATATTGCTTATTTTAAACCCAATGACTTACAACTAAGTAATATATTTTGAAGGCCCATGAGATTTTAAAAAGAAATATATGATTACATATTGCTTATTTTAAAAGAAAAAGGAAATAGATTACATATTGCTTTATATATATATATATATATATATATATATATATATATATATATATATATATATATATATATATATATATATATATATATATATCTCCTTTTGGGTAGGGACTAGAGATGCTCAATTTGACCTTTTTCCGGATATGCCAAGGGCTCACGTATATTATGGATTTTTTTGGGGGTGAAACTGAACTTGCAAACTTCTCAGCAAAAGTTAACGTAATGGCAATATATTTTAAAGGCCCACAAGATTTTAGGTGAGAAGCAGATAGATGATTACATGTTGCCGTAGTAGTCTGTAAAAAAGGATGGATATACATTAAAAAAAACTGTCACCCCATTTGTTTTTTGACATTCGCGTTGAGTATCAACATCAATATATCTGAAGGAAGTTGACATAAACAACTATTAAAATTACGCTTTTTCAATAAACGAAATGATCCAGTTTTTGAGTTGAAGCTTACACAGAAATTTAATTAATATTTAAAAAAAACATCCCTCTGCAAGTCTGACGGGACACATCAAACTTCAACATTCAATCAATCCATCAGTATTGAACAATATTATTTATCAGTATCAACTCTGAAAGGCTCTGTCAGTCGTACTTCCTACTCTAAAATTCATAATTTAAAGACAGAAACACCAACATACAACGGCCGAAATGTATATTTAATGTTGAGGTGTATCATGAATAGAACGTCGCCCAAACCGTGACCTCCCTCTTTCTTCGGGCGTTTCTCCTGCTCCTATTTCCCAAAAATCAGATCTGGTTTGGGGCCCCGCCTTTTCATTTAACAATGGGTCACTTTTTTAATTCACGTCGGGATTTGGATCGGGGGCAGAGCAGTTATGGAGGCTTCCGCGAATCTCGTGAATGTCTCTTGTTCTCCGCTCTTTAAAAGTCGACCGTTGTAATTTAAAGTTAGTGAGATAATAATGATAATAACTGCTTCTGCTCCCCACTGTTCATGACGATAGGAAAGGTGCATAAACTCAAGTGATTTGTCCGAACTACATGAATGGATTGAAATTTTGGACCTTCGAGTAACTGCTGCTGCTCCCCACTGTTCATGACGACAGGAAAGGTGCATTAAATTATGTGATTTGTCTGAAGTATACGAGTTAAAATTTTAGCACTGAAACTAATTTCAAAGAAAACCGTTGGAATGGAATCCTGGAAACATTATTTTGTTACTTTCCTTTTCATTTTTATGATTACAGTATAAATCTACATATTCTGTCTATCTTAAGATGGAAAAGCTTTAATCATTCAGAGTTTGAGCATGTACGCATATCCACTCATTCGTGTTTTTGGCATTTATGGTTACACTCTCAGAATGACTGCAGTTGTTACTTTTATCCTATTTTCAAGGTCGCACTGAACATGGAAGAAGCTGAGCGTTCATCGACTGCACTCTAGACATGCAGATATTGATGACAGTTCCAGAATGGTTTTATCTATGAACAAAAATAAAAGTAGGTGTGATTGTCATCCAATCTTCAATATTCGAATCTTCATTTGACTTTAGCAGCATAATGCATTGCTACCACATACTCACGCCAACTCTGTATATGATAACGCCAACTCTAGACATGCAGATATTCATGATAGTTCTAGACTGGTAAACCTTAGTTTATTGTTTTATTAAGTGTGCTTATCTGATCATGCCAACTCTAGACATGCAGATAAACCTTAATTTATTGTTTTATTTATGAACAGAAGGTAGGTGGAATTATCTCATCATTGCCTGTGAATGATATAAGCCAATCTTCAAAATAATTTTTGAATATCCTTTTTAAGTCACTTCTATAGTCATATTTTTGAATATCCTTTTCATTTTTCCACTTATTGTTGATGGCATTTTTCATAATGATATACTTCAAAATAATCTTCTTTGAATATCCTTTTAAGTGATTTCTACATTAATATGCATTACTTTCATTTTTTCATTTATTGTTTGTATTTTTTATAATGATATATTGATGACCATGATTAATATTTATTGAAATCAAATTAATTGGATTTTAAAGAGGTAATAGATTATATGGAATTCTTTAGAATTTGTACTCGAAAAGCATTATTTTTTTTTTCCAAAATGACCATAATTTAGCTGAATTAAAAGTTAGAAAGATTGATAGTGTGACAAATCTTTTTAACTTTATATACTTTATATAAATAATTTTCCAACACAATGATGAACATCAATTATAATTTTGTGTTTTGATGACTTAAGTCAGAAAGGTATAAAGTTTTGTCAACAACACCAATAACAAAAAGTTTTTTACTTAGAAAGTACTTTAAACAATAAAACCATTTCAAGTTAAAGATAACAAATGCAACAAAAATTGCCTCATTCATTTGCATAGAAAATCATGAAAATTGAGTCCCCTTTTATAAGAGAGTGAGTGATGGAGTGTATTCTTAAGACATTCAGTTATATAAAACCCTAAATTATTTTATGTGTCACCCGTTAAAAACTTTAATAAAATATACAACCTTAAAATTATATATTATTTTAATGTATTTAGCTCACATAATAATAATTTTAATTTGTTATTCAACAAAATTATTCATAAATATACTCATAACTCTAATAATTATACATTTATAAATTTAATTTAATTACATAAACTTATCCTATTTAAATTAGTCAATTTCGACAATTATAACTTATTTGAATTAGGAAACATGGGTATAACACGAGGTTATCTGAATTAGGAAACACGGGTATAACACTAGGTTGAGGTTATCTAATTAGGAAACATGGGTATAACAGTAGGTGTGTTATTTTTGATTGAATGTGTTTTGTTGGATGATCAAATTCATCTTGATCATGAAACATGGGTATAACATGAAGTGTGTTATTTTTGATTGAATGTGCTTTGTTGGATGATCAAATTCATTTTGCTCCTCTTCATAGGGTACTCTTGTTAAGTTATTAATTTTTTTTGTTTTCGCAAATAAAGATCATTTGGGTTTTTTTTCAACAATTATTAACATAAAAAAAGTTACATTAATATTTTTTATTATTTCCAATTAATTTTATTTGTTTATATTTTTTTTATTATCTCCAATTAATTTTATTTGTTAATATTTTTGATATGTCATGAAGATTAATTCAATAATATCTTAAGATTCACATAGTATTGTTTTGGTTAAAAGTTAAAAATTGACGGGGACTTATCTACTTATATGAATAGAATTATTTGGTTGAATGAAGAAACATTTAACCTAATACCTATACTTATATTTAGCTTGATGGTTTTTTTTATTACAATTACATCTAAGAAATGTCTAACAAAATGTTTCTAAAGAATTATCCAAGAAAATACCCAAAGATACAACCAATCAAATGTTTAAAAAAACATGTTTAAACACACACCTTAAGAAATATTCAAAGAATCATCTATAATAAGGTCTACATTCACATCCAAATCAACTAGGAAAACAACATCACCTAGAATCCATGAGACTAAGAGAAGTAATATCTTATTGTGAAAATTAGAGGATGAAGAAAAGGAAACATGCGAAGAAGAGAGATTGAATAGTTTGAAAGTGCACTACAACAATAGAAGAAGTGGGTGTGTGCACAAAGTTGGTGGACAAAAAAGTGGCAATGGGGTCAACAAGAACACACATCCGCATGAACGTGTGCGTGTTCCTAGGAATGCACACACATTCCTGATGCCAGAGGTTTGGGAAATCCCGAACCTCCACTCAACATGCCACATAGGCACGTTGGAAAGAACATGTGTGCATTCTTAAGAATGCGTGTGTGTTCCTTCTGTTCCCATTTCTTAATGGACCGCAGGCGCGGTTTGTGCCAATTTGCACACTGTGCCTTAAGTTTTTATCTGTTTGAGCAAGTAAAGAGGAGGAGCAAAGCCCAAGATCTTGCCACTATGTCCTTCTCCACTCAATATGCTTCATTTTTTGTCATTTTGTTTGTTATCTTTTTCTCCTCCTATGTTATCTTTGTCTCCTCTCTTGTTTTCTTTGTCTCCTCCTTTTTATCTCTTAACAATTCACTAATTTTGTATAGGTTTTTTTTCGAGTTCATTGTAAAGATAACATAGTTTTTATTTGTTTTACACAAAATTATGTTAATGATTTTGTTGGGATAAAATGAAATTGTTGTTTGTAATACCTTTGTCATGAGTGCACTTATTAAATTGGCTGATTAAATTGCATCAAATATTATTAAAATTTAACCGAGAGACAATGAAAACCACCCACAGGCAAACCAAGGTGAGCAAAACCCCGACCCACCATAGCGACCAAACATAAACATACATATTGATGAGGGGTTGGCTACTTTGAGATCACTTGTCAATGATTTAAGGGGAACCAAAGAACTTAGTCGAGAGTCCTTGGCCACTTCATTGGACGTCATTGTGAGGTCCATTACAAGTGCCCAAGAAAAAACAACTTCTATTTCTAAATACACGGCTAGAATGTTTGAGTATTACACGACTAGACTGGATAGAAACCAAGTTAGAGACTTGGGTATTACAAAACAAAATATGATGTCCCTTTTTATTGATCCTCGATATGCACAACAACCACCTGCCACCAAGAGACAAATTTGTATATATTGGTGCATCCACTCACAAATTCTTCAAAATTGGATGGATAGGTGGTTTATGGTATTTGATGCACCTCCCTGCAATAACATGGAGGTGCCTTTGTATTTTTTGAGAAAATTATGGGCATAATTTGTTTTGGGTCAACATGTCAACTACTTCGACATTGGTGACTTATAGGGGGTGGTTCAAGGGTTCACACAGGACCGAGCGCATGCTAGGCGTGATCCCATGTTAGGTCCTCATCCCCCCGAGGGAAGGCCTAACCCCTATCCCCAAAATCATTATATTGCAAAGGGCTTGCAATAGGTACAAGTTGCTCTATCATCCTTGAATAAGAGCCTAGTGCAACATGGTAGCTTTGTTGCACTATCTTGATAGGAGGTGCCTGTCGGTGACATTGCTAGAGGGGTCGAACCTTCAAACCCTAGAGCAGAGCACAATAAGGAGAGGGCACATGGACATAATAGTCGTCCATGTGAACCTCAGATGCTCGAGTTGCTGGCATGATTTCTATGGGTCTATGGAGGCCAGTGGACAATAGAGCTTCATGGAGGAGGTTAGTATCTTAACCATCTCTATGTTCTTCATCATTATATATTTGTATAGTATTCCGTGTCTTTATTTCAATATTTTATTGTATGATGTTTTGCAGTTGCTACACTCAAATAGAAGACACTCAACATTGATAGATGCATCGATGTCTCTCTCTATCATCGATGAAGTGGTAGATGTGTCCTATTCTTTTGGTGTTCCACATACAAATGTATGTGTCACATTTGATAAATTCACCATAGTGATTTATTTGTTTTCTTACATCCTCAAATTTATAATGTTCTTGTGTTTCTATAGGTTGCGGGACCAAGCGATGCTGAGCAATGTCCACTTGGGATGGACAAGTCACCTTCCTCACATGTATCATGTGTTGAGTTAAATCTTGTTTAAATCTCAAACTTGTTGTATTTATGTTGTTGGATTTTACTATTTGGTACTAATAACAATATTATTAATATGTATGCAAGTTGCTGATAATTTTTCTAGTTACAGTACTAGTTCAATTTTTGGGCAGCCGACCATGGATTTTGGGTTAACTATTTCCAGGCCAGGTGTTATTCCATCACTTGTACAACCCGTGGGGTTTCATCATCGCCCACCCCCAATATATTTCTTATTTGGTGCATCCTTAGTGGATGCACACATAGGCCACCCATGCACACTATCTCTTCCATCGCATCCATCCACAGTGGATGCACCCATATGCCACCCAACCCCACCACTATTTCCATCTGCGCCATCCACCGAGGCTACCACAGTAGAGGTTTCCTCAGAGCAGGTTGTACATATGAGCTATCCACCTTCCAATGAATCTTCATCGATGCTCAAGATATTCATGGTGAGATAATGTGTTGATGATCAATTTTTATGTATCATGAATGAAATTGATTTTATGCATATTTGTTTAAATTTCATGCTTTTATCTTTGTAACTGACGCATGGTGGCATCGCTGAGAGATTAGGGTCATAGAGGAGGGTAACACCCTCATGATTGTTAGTACCATCTATGGTGAGTTGTCTTATGTTGAATTACAAAGTATCATTTTGTAAGTCTTTTAATTGATTGTGGAAAAAAACTTATAACAATGTTTTTTCTTTGTGTATTATTTGAAGCGAAAAACCATACCCAAGCACAAAACTACTCAAGGTGATTCTTTGAGCAAGAGAAGAAAGATCGATTTCTAGGATGCTCTTGAGGGTGGGCGAGCGTGGCAGTGGTCAATGAATGACCAATGACTGCCATTTTGTATCTAGGCCACCATATGGCTGTTTTTTATGTTAGGGCACTTGCTGTCGTTATGTATATTGGGCATGATGTGCCATATAGTAAAAAATGTACAATTTAGACAATGTTGAATATATATATATATATATATATATATATATATATATATATATATATATATATATATATTTCATGACAATTTTTTATGAATCTCATTGTTTCTGCATTCTACGTTGATGAACATATGAATTTCAAAGTGTATGAATTTTATGTGTGTGAATGTATGAATTTATTTAATTTGATTAATTACTTTTTAAAGTGTGAAGGAAGTCTATGTAAGTAAGAATACTTATTTTTTTCTAAAGTGATTACAAATACTTGCGATACGCATTAATGAATCTTTTATGGTGGAAAATATTGCTAAGTGCTAAATCCATACACAATTAATGGTTCTCAAGGACCTAAATTTGACAAAATATTGAAGTCCCATCCTAGTTAAGACTCCAGGAACCAATAATAAGAATCATGTAGACTAACATAATCAAAATAGAAATAAGAGAGTTGAAACCTCACATTACTCTATCCAAAATGAAGCATGGTTCATTATAATGGTAATCACAACATGTTACAAGGGTTTCTTAATACAAAATCAACACATAAAATATGAGTGCACAATAAAGCCTCACATCAAATGAAAATATACCCCTATTCTCCATTAAGATTGCCAAAATGTTCTACAATGTAGCACAAGAGGAGAGCTCCTAAATACCCAAATTATCCACCCTTTGAAATGGAGAGAAAGAACTCTTCTTTATAGAGTGACTCTCTTCTCTTACGCAATAAAATATTATTATTTGCTAACTAACTCCATGACAAGTCAAATAAATATTATAATAATGAATTAGTTAGATCTCTCCTCAATCCATGGTTTACCATGTTACAACAAGTGGACATTAGCCTCTCCAAAGAAATTCCCTCTCATCCAAAAATAGTAGTAGTATGCACCAAATAATGCTCATGAATGGGAAACACCACCAAAAATAGGCATCAAGCCAATTCAAATGCCAAGTGTCCACATGGAATGTTCCCTACAATAATGTGCATGCATGCAACCACTCCACATGTGTAAATTCCAAGGTAGCCAACTCCATGAATGAATGTGCAAGATGCTGAGTGGATGGGGAGTCCACAACAAAGTATGTGATCAATGCCTAGCCTTGCATTTTCTTACCATGATTTCCTAGCCTTTCCCTTCCTTTGCCTTGCCTTGCATTCCCTTACCTTGCCTTGACTTGTCTTGTCTTGTCTTTCCATGCCTTTCCTTGCCATGCCATGCCATGCCTTGTCTTTCCATGCCATGCCATGCATTGCATTTCATTTCCTTGCTATGCTATGCCATACCATGCCTTGCATTGCCATGCCATGACTTGCCTTGCCTTGCCATGCCATGCCTTGCCTTGCCATGCCATGCCTTGCCTTGCCATGCCTTGCATTTCCTTGCCTTCCCATGCCATTCCATTCCTTTCCATGCCATTCCATGCCTTTCCAATCCATGCCTTGCCTTTCCATGCATGCCTTGCCATGCCATGCCATGCCATGCCTTTCCTTGCCATTCCATGCCTTGCCATGCCATGCCTTGCCTTTCCATGTCATGAATTTCCTTGCCATGCCTTGCCTTGCCTTGCCTTGCCATGCCATGCCTTTCCTTGCCATGCCATGCTTTGGTCACCTCAACATTATAGTTATTTGGATGTCGCACTGCTCATATCCATGCATATACATTAAAAATTTCATATGAGAATCCTTATCTATATTAATGTTCAATTAAGAAATGTGTGTTTATTTACATGATGCCTTGCATCTATTATACATTCAAAACATAATTTTGAACTAGTATCCACATACCAAAGTTCCACATTTCAATTTGCATGGTGATATCCTGGTGATATTATGTTTCTTTTTTTAATGGGAACACATAGTCTGGCATAGTGCTACTAGAGGCCTTTCCTTGAACAATGTTCTCACCCTTAGTCTCATTGATATATACCCTCCTAGGGTCTTCTTCCTACACATCATCAATGTCGAACTTCCAACAATGGACAAGATATTTCAGTTTCTGCGTAGTGTCATTGGGTTGTCGATGGAAGATGAAATCCTTGATTCTTAACAATGCCTCCCTCTACACCGATATTTTTGACATGAACTTAAAAATTCCACAGAATTTCCTACTTACTCTCTCCGAGTCTCCTATTTGTCTTCTTGTTTCCTCCTAGATGTACGAACTTCTAGGTACCATATCCATGGGATGGAAAAAACAATGAACCCATTGTAAACTATGAATATTCTTGGCTATCCAGTGCCTTTATGTGCTACTGAGGGTCTTCAGTACCCTTGTATCAGTTCATCAATTCAAATTCAATTGTAGGTTGCAACCTGACTTTGATATAATCTACCACCTACGCCCATTCTTGTAGATTTGCATGGTGTGTCACCCACCATCATGCATGTTTTCCTTTGACCACTACATCCATGGATTGGATCCTTTGGGTCTTAGGAACCAACTCTATAATTTTTGCAATAATTTTTTCTACTAGGATCGTACCATCAAATCTCGATAGGTCGCACAACTCTGATTTGATCTAGCACACCGCTTTGGTGATTTGTGTGCATCTCTAGATTGATATCTCATACATATTATTCTTCCATATTTCCATATCATCCTATAAATCTATGTCATAGGAGAAAACACTTCTCAAGCTTAGTTCACCATCGACTATTGGATTCACATCATCATCTTTGTGCCTTGTAATGTTGTAAATGTTTTTTATGATGGAACTCTATGCATATTCATTCACAGGCTCATTATACCTGTCACCCACATTTGGATCTAGTGGTGCAATAATATGCAAGGTGTCTATCTCAAAGGACATATACCACTTCTTTAGGTTCAATACGACATTGTTATCAAATTCCCAATTAATTCCAAGTAGATATGAATAGGGGTTTGAGTCATCCATGATCTCAATCACCTCAAAGTATGCTTTAGTATTCATCCCATCAATATTCACTTCCACTTGCTCCATCCTACCAATGATATAAATTCTATATTGGTTGGAAATCCTAAGTTGAATTGGCGACCACACCAAGTTTGGTTTACCCATCAACTCCCATGATTACTTTAGTGGTATGTTCATGTTGGATCCCAAGTCCAACATGTCCCTGTCCATCTAATAACTTCTGATTTCAACTTTCATCTTGAATTCTCTCCCTGTGAGCTTCCTTATGCTTACATGGTGCATATATCGTTATCGAAGTGGGGAAAAAAGCATAACATTGTTATCCCCTTCTTCCATACATATTGTCATCATGTGGGTTAGTTTGTTTGCAGCTACAGGGTCACCCAACATCTTAATACAACAATGTAAGAATTCACTTTCCTTATTTTCTAATTCAGTCTTCGTGTAAGTGTTGTGCCATGTTTCCTCTTGTGTCGTGCATCACAAATATTCATGCACACTTTCCTTTTCTAGTGCCTTTTGTACTACACGTTTAACCTCTTTGTGCATGTGGGCCTCTTCCAACACCCTCAGTGATGTGCATTGCAATTCTTCATGTGTGCATGCTTCTACTAGTGCTCCCTATGTTGTGTGCTTCAATTATTCGCGTGTGTTTTCCACTTCTAGTGCTGTCTATGCATTGCACAATAATTTATTTTTCTACATGGCATCAAACTTAAGAGGTTCTTGTGCTACTTTTATGATATTTCTTTCTACATTATGACCTAAAATTTCTCTTTGCTCTAGGTTGGATCTCGTATGAATGGCTCCTTAGGTTACCACCCATATGTCCATTTCTTCTTTCAACTCTTGACCTCCACGCGAATCAACAATCACCATACTGTAGTACCCCTTCTTCTCTTCCCACTTTGCCAATAACTATAGGAAATCCTCTATGTCATGGTATACACTGTGGAAATATCCATAGAGTGCGCACATCTTGGTACAAAACCATGATAAGTGGCCTATTTTTCCATAGTTAAAATAGGTAGGTGGTCTTCCCCTTCCACCACCACATCCTCTTCCTCTTCCTATGACATATCCTCCTTGCTTGCCTCCTTGGTATCCTCCTCTGTCAAAGTCTCTCTAGTCGAAGCCTTCATGACCTCCACCCTTCTGTTCTTCTTGGAGCTGTAAAGAATCTGCATTGTTCTCTTTCATTAGCTGCAGTGACTAACATTTGTTCACATCATGTCCTATGGATTTGAAAACTCACAGAGAGGAGTGTGCATAGTCTTCTAATACTTCTGTAGTGTTGGTAAATGGGGAGGTGTCTGGCCCCATTTCCTACAAATATCACCCCACTCGATCTGTGGTTCGGTTGGAAATGGATTCAGAACTCCCATTTCCATATAACTTCCTAGAATAGTGTGGGAAAATCAAGCATTGATGGTTCATAAAACATATCCCGGGTTCAGTCAATCGAGAGGTCAACCTACATTTGGATATAGTTGGTGAGGTGATCAACCAAAACAATGCACCAGTTGGTTGAATAGTTGACGTGACTGTCAGTGGGACAGTCAAACAACAATAGAATATAGTCGAGAAATGGATCAACCAACCCAAAAATCAACTACGAGTTGGACATGTAGGTGTTTGGGTCGATTATCCTTATCGAGCCGACACGAGAGAGATAATTTTGTGGAGTCAACTCTAACAACCAATGGTTACATGTGGACAAGATCTTCCAAATTCTATGGAAGTTGGTTAGATATTGAGACTAAAAAAGAAGACCCATTGGATCATTAACATAATCAGAGATTGTGCAATTGATCATGTAGATCAAGATGTTCAACATGCAGTGTGATTTTATGATCACAATGTGCTTTTCTTAAGTGTTGTAACAGTGTATTTCAACACCACTATGTATCTTCGATTTTTTTTATTCCTCTTTGATTATCTGTAGAACTGTGTCCTCTGTTTCATGTTATGTTCCACGCTATTCCCCAACATGGTATCGGATCTGATGGTTTAAAACCTTGACCTGTTATCTGCAAACCTTGCTAAGTCAGATATGTTTTGTAATTGAATCTGGGCTGGTGGTTTACTGATTGGAACTTATTGAATTAGACCAGTCTGTCCAGATATTAAATATGGTTTTGAAGATTGATGTTGTTTTTCTGAACAAATCAAATTATGTAGTATTGGCACTAGATATAGAAACCCTATTGAAGAGAAAATGACTGTGGAAATATACGAAGGTTGTGATTCCATATCCAAGAAATGACCATGAAAAGTTCACTATTGATGGAAAGAAGGATGAGGCTTTAGGGGTCATTAAGACCTACATCTCACAGGAGATTCATTTTCACCTTAGTGGAATCGACTATCCTCATCAAGTCTAGAAGAAGTTGAAAACCTTGTTCAACCGAGTTGATGAGAGCCACATCATGCAATTGGAGAAATAGTTGATCTCTCTCGATCCTAATTCCTTTGAGAGAATGGAGGAATATTTTGTACATGTCAAATAACTCCAGTTGAATTTGGGTGAATGTGGAAAGAACTATCAGAAGAAGGATGGAAAACACATTGAGTTATTCCTAATGAACTTGAGAACACCATTCAATATGTTCATGTTGACTTTCCACACCATCTGACAACCACGCAAGGAACATGGTAAGGATTATACCTTTTAATCTTTTTGTTGTCTTTTGATTACTGATTAGCATGGATTTCTTAGAGAAGGAAAGCTTGGTGATAGACACCAGGCCCACTTTCTCAAGGGAAAGAGAAAGATGGATCCCGAAGATAAAGTACACTTTGATGCCTCTACATAGAAACCTACATACCATGACCATAAACCTTGGAGATAGGTAGATGCACCACAACGAAGTCAAAATAGGAAGACATTCCAATACTATGGAAATAATGGACATGTGGAGAAAACCTGCTATAAGAAGAGAGATGATTTAGAGGAGAAGGTTAAATTCCTTGAAGGAGACGTTCCCACTGTTCGCCAACCCACTGATAATTTCAACTTCCAAGTTAGAACTTCTCAGGCCTCACTGTTCCATTCTATGCAAAATGAATGGGTATTCGACTTTGGGTGCACCCATCACATGGATAAGGATGCCTCTTTGTTCGCGAGACTGGATAAAACCGAGGAAAGTAAAATATGTGTTGCTGATGATTTTTGTCTAGGCGTTGTTGGTTAGGGTGATGTTTCTTGTCAACATGGGAATATTGTCAATGTCTATCACGTGCCAAATCTAAGTGCCAATTTGTTGTCTATTTCTCAATTAACACAGACATAAAAGATTATAGAATTTTGGCCAAATCAGTTCTATGTTCATGAATTGAAGAAAGGTAAGTCGATTGTCTCTGGAGGGATTCTCAACCAGATGGACAATTTGTACAAGTTCCTGACTCAATTATACTTGAACCAGAACTGAATGCACTCATTTCTCACACTAATGAGAGAAGTCAAATTTGGCATGAGCAACTCAAAATCTTAAATTTCCAAAGTCTGCAGGCACTTGCATCTTAGAACATGGTTGCTAGTGTGCCGAAGGTGTTTCCCCCTGAAGGAGTCTACAAGGGCTATGTGCTTGGGAAACATCATTAGGAACCATTCGACTCTAGGAAAGCGTGACGAGCACATAACTTACTGAATTGGTTCACAATGATGTATGCTGCATCAATTTATCTTCATTATTAGGTGCAAGGTACATTTTGATATTCATTGATGATTTCTCTCACTTTACATGGGTGTAATTTCTGAAGAATAAGAACCTTGTATTTTATAAATTCAAGGGGTTTTGAGACATTTCTAAAAAGAAATGTGGTCGACCCGTAAAATGATTGATATCAGACAATGGTGGTGAGTATGTAAATTGACCTTTTGAAAAATACGTACTTCGATATAGTATTGACTAGCAGTGGTCAGTTTCTCACACTCCTCAGTAGAATGGTGTTGCATAACACAAGAACCAAACATTAGTTGAAATGGATATATGTATTTTGAAGGCTAAATATGTGCCTCCTCACTTCTGGGATAAAGTAGTACACTATGCAAATTATATGCTCAATCACATATTGACTCGAGTTGTTCTTTCCATGATTCTAGTCTAACAATGGCATGAGAATAAGCCTTTAGTTTACCACCTCCATGTGTTTGGATGTTTTTCCTAGGCTCACATTCCTCATGATTGAAGAAATAAGTTGGATGCAAAGATCCATTCTTGCATCATGATGGGATACTCTAAAGAGTCGAAATCCTATTAACTATTTGATCCTTCCAAACAGAAAATCATTATCATATGTAATGTTCGGTTTTATGAAAATTATTCTGGTGTTAAGTTGTTGAATTCCTCTTTTGGATTGTTACATGATGATCCCTTTGATGTTTTCTTTGACACTGGTATTCCTATTACATATTTTGATCCTTCGACTAGACAATCGAACTTCCTTGTTCTGACTAGACCGTCGACCTCTCATCGACTAGTTCGTCGTCCTCTGTTTTGACTTGTCCTCCTACTGAAGACCCTCCAACTTCTGATTGACCTAATGAAGTAAACCGAACTTGACCTATTTCTTTTCTACCCAAATGGGATACCAAGACAATTGAATCTACTGGAGCTGATCTTGGAGATGCCTCCTGTGGACGATAGACTCGAAGTCAAAAGAAACATGCCAACGTTTCCTTGATGATTTATGTACTTGAAATTATAACCCTGTAACCTACTTAGATGTTGAAGGATGACCTGAATGGGAGTAGTCCATGAATATATAAATTGATTCTTTGTCGAAGAATCATACTTGGGACTTGGTTCCTTGACCGCAAGGAAATAACATTGTGAAATGTCGATGGGTCTATAGGACCAAAATTACGTCTGAAGGTGTTTTTGAGCAACATAAAGCACACCTCATTGAGAATGAATTTTCTCAACAAGAAGGTATCGACTAAACTAAAACATTTTCCCCTATCGCAAAGATGAAATCTGTTCGAATGATTCTTTCCCTTGCTGTTTTTTTTGGATGGAAAATCCATCAGATGGATGTGAAGAGTGATTTTCTTCATGGAGACCTATGTGAATAAATTTTCATGGAACAACCACCCAGTTTGGTGATAGACTCAAATTTTGTGTGTCGACTTAATAAGTCACTTTATGGTTTGAAGTAGGCCCCCCAATCATGGTATGCTAAGATCGACAATTTCGTTCTTAGAGTTGGTTTCGAACAGTGTGAATCTGATCACATTGTGTATATGCTCCATACCAATGTAGACACTGTGATTTTTTCTATATATGTAGATGAATTACGCAATATTGTCAATAATAATGATCTCATCCTTAGATTGAAGAAACAACTTGATAACTCCTTTGATATGACATATCTTGGGATTTTGCATTGTGTTTTGGGTCTACGAGTATTACCACTTTGTGATGTCTTTTTCATTTCTCAGTCTAAATATGTGATGGATTTGTTGACACATTTTAAAATGAATGATTTCAATCCTTGTGCTAATCCTTTTTCAGTATGGAGTAAAGATTACCAAAACATGTCAAATACCCGTAGTCAATGCTACACTATTGAAAATTGGTCAGAAATATTATTTGTCTTACTCATAATCAACCTGACAGTTCCTTTGTTGTTACTGCGGTTTCTTGGTTCATGCAAGACCCCAAAGAAAACCACCGGAAATAAGTCAAATTAATTTTTTGCTATCTAAAGGCTACCAGTCATTTTGATATCAAGTATTGCTAGAATTGAGATTTGCTAGTTAGCTACACCGACTCTGATTGGGCTGGCGACAATGATGATCAAAAGTACACTTCTAGCTATGTGTTTCTCTATAGCACTGGACCTTTGGTGTGGTTGTGTAAGAAACATAAGGTAGTCCCCTTGTCGACTGCATATGCATAATATTGTGGCGTTGTTCAAGCAAGTACTGAATAATTTTGGATTTATCAACTTTTGGGAGATCTTGGATTTCCTGTTAAGACCTTGACTACAATCTATTATGATAACTAGAGTGCTATACATGTTTCTAAAAATCCCTTTTCCACATTAAGATGAAGCCTGTTGAGCTCCATTCTCACTACCTGAGACAATTGGTTCATGATAATGTTGTCTCACTTGAATATTGCAGAATATAAGATAAAGTTGCCAATATATTCACCAAACCTTTATCTGAAGCCAAATTTATCAAGCTCCACATGATGCTTGGGATCTAGGAAGCTACAATTATGGGGGAGGGGGGTGTCCTAGTGATGTAATTTCACCTCCTGAAACTCCAGAGTTATGTGTTTATGGGGGGTGTTGGAACATCAAGCATTGATGTTTCACCACACATCTCCTAGGTTCAGTTGGTCCATAGGTCGAACTACATCTAGATACAGTTGTTCAGGCGATCGACAAACACACTACACCATTAGGTTGAGTAGTCGACATGATTGTCAGTTAGACAGTCGACTAGAAGTCAAAGATAATAGGGTGATGAATAGACCAACCCAACAATCGACTGCAAGTTGGACATGTAGGTGGTCAGGTCGAGCATCCTTTTTAATATGAATTTATAGAGAGGATTTGGTGGAGTCAACTCTAACAACCGACAATTACATGTGGACAAGATATTATGGATTCTATGGAAGTTGGTTAGATCTTGAGACTATAAAAGAAAACCCCTTGGGTCATTATCATCATTAGATATTTTGAAATAGATCACACAAATCAAGATGTGAAACATGTAATGTGATGTTTTGATCATAATGCACTTTTCTTGATTGTTCTAATGGTGTCTTTGGAAACCACCCTGTATCTTCAATTTTTTTTATTCCTCTTTGATTATTTTCAAAATTGTGTTCTTTGTTTCATGTCATGTTCCACCCTATTTCCCAACACACAGGAAAATCATTTCTATGATGACCTTCTATGCGATAGAAGGTACACCAAATATTTTCATGCACCACCTTAGCCTTAGCCATATCTTGTAGTTGCATTGTGAGGTTTGCGTGCTGATATTGTACCTATGCAAGCCTTGCCAATGTCTCACCACGGCTCCTGGAGTAGAATCTTAGTGCATTGCAATTTCCATATCCTCCTCTTGGGTCGTCACTTTCTGCTGGGTGAGTGAGGCTCAAATGTGGGGTAGGAGTCCTATAATAAACCATTCTCAATGTTGGATGTCTTGGATCTAAAATCAATCGGTCCAAAAAAATATTGAACCACTGGTCATAATCACACATGGTTTCTCTATCTTGTTGCTTGATCTCTTTGATCTTAGTTATAAACTATGATTCTGACTTAGGATTCTAAAATTCCCTAAGTATGTCCCTCTTTGTCTCTGTCAGGGACCTTGCTTGTCCCACCAACATGGTAGCCTTGTACTTCATGTAGCATGTTATAGTTATGTCTTTGAATGTGGTATATAGATTCATAATCTTAGATGCCTTATCTATGAATATATTCATAGACCATATAGATTCACACGTGAGACAATGCTATTTCAGATCATCTCTTCCCATCCCATGAAATGTGGGAAACATTAGAGTTGAATCTTGGTTCACCATACTTGATCTAGAATTGTTTCTTCCCAATTGGATACTACTTGTTGTTGTTGATACTAATGATATCTCTTGAGAAGTGTGGCTGAATTTGACTTCTCCTTCACTCGTATCTTCTAATCTCTCTTCTTCTACTTCTCTCACCTATACACTTTCTTCAGTTCTTTCTTCTTGATGACAAACGCACAAGGGGGGTGGTTCAAAGAGGGGGTTCTCCCATACTCTCTCATATTCTTTGGCCAGGGATACAAAAGAGATCCCTATATCTATACACACAAGCCTACTCATAATCACTAAGGTCTCTTCTCCTTCTCGTAGGGCTCCATCATTTTCATTTGCTACATCGACACTAATTATTTGCACCCCATCTTCCTCTGATGTGACTACATGTCTTATTATCCAAGGGGATTTGAATTCATTTTATTCGATCCTAATCCCACTAATTATAGTATCCTATATTGATACCTCATCCCTAGGGTTTCATCTCTTTGATGACCTCTCTTATTTTGCGCTTCTCTTTGTCATAGATATTTCCTCCACACACCCTTATGATATAGTTCCTTTTATCTTCATCTTGGATCTTACCACTCATTTGTCACCACTTTATTTCTTTTCTTTTCTTCTCTACTCGACTCGCTTCCTTATATCATCTCTTCTTACATATCTCTTAGCTCTTTTTATCCTCCTCTCTTTTAGATCCATTCTCTTCTCACCTTATCTCATCTTCTTCTAGATCCCTTCTATTGGATCCACTCTTTTTTTCATATTTCTTCTTCCCCCTTCTTTCCACCCCCCCTCCACATGGGGAGGTTTAGTTGGCCATCCTATTGGGATCCATATGCATCAACCCGTTTTCCACGAACACTATATTTATCCATAGAGGAATTTCTTCCAAAATAATCTCCTTCTAGGGTTGGCTACACATTTTCTTTTATCACCATTGAAGATTTTGTTTCACTCAATGGAAAACTCAACTATATAACCTTATTTCACATGCTCAAACCATAACTCGATAGATCTGACCCAATTACTATCCATAGATATTATACTATTGACTGCATCTTGGTCCCAAAATAGTGATTCTTGGGATCCCCATACAAATTTAATCTTTGTATGTCTCTTTATCCACTCATGCAATAAACAAGGAAACTCAACAAAACAAATTTCATGTAAATCTATATATATGTATCTTTGTTTCCAACATTTGAGGTTGATCTGCAGTTTTTTAGTCTCTCATCATGTGAACTCATCCTCCTTCTAAGAGAGCCAGTCTTGTATCTCCTTCTTGGAAGGTTTCCACCTCATTTCCTTCCTTAAACATGTAGTACAAAACCTTTAGGTCCCAACAACAGGACCAATTTTTGGTTTGAATGTGGGGTTCAGACCCATGGTTTAATAATATTGACCAACAAGTACCCCATAGGCATTGACATATTCAATATTCAAGGACTAAAGAAGGTTTCACCCAATACGCAATGAGAATCACAGAGACCATAGGTTTTGTGTAAGCTGTGAAGGAATATAACACACCAAAAACATTCTTCATATATCCATACATTCATTCATAACTACCACAATATTAATATATGAAATAATACAAAACATGCATACATATAGACCAAAAAACATCCACTAGTACATTTGGCACATTTTCTAATGAATTTTTGATGCCCTTCCGATGAATGCACGTTTGCCTTATGACGAACCCAATTTCATCGGTTCATAGAAGGCCTTTCCTTGCACTATCAAAGGCTCTATTCATATGTTGAACATTCGATATAAAGAAATGCCACATGGAAACTGTGGAGATATTTAATAAAGTATACTTTCATAACAAAGGAGTATCGCGATGACGATGAGCATATATAATTGTCATTTGGTCAATGCATGGGGATGCCATGTGTCATTATCGGGAATATTTCAGAAACAGAGCAATCATATCAATACAAATAATATCAAACATTACTGCGATGATAGCATGCATAAATCCCATCGAAAAAATGATGCGCACGCCATCCAAATTGTGACCTTATGGTGGGTTGCCTCCGTTGGAGCCGCAATGGTTCAGAGGGCATAGTACGTCAGTGGTCAAATGATATGGCATGATAAATCTATCGAAGTGCCAATGCTAGGGTGGGAAAATTATGTTAGAGCAGTGACATGAGGGTGGGAAAATCCCATCGGAGCTGTGATGCTGGGGTGGTAAAATTTCGTCAGAGTGGCGATGCTACAACATTCAAAGTTTGTCTAGCGTGTGGAGGATGGGTTGAAACATCACTTCGTAAGACTGACCTATATTATTTGGTGTGCATTGGTGTCAGAGTTCCGAAGACCGGATAAGAAAGTAAAAAAAAATTGAATGCACGTCTAGGTCTTAAGAAACCTAAAATTTGAGTGATTCAATTTTTTGAAGGTGTCTTAGATAATTTTACACTTTTCTACATATTTAGATTTTCATTTGCAAACATAAAATAGGAAAATTCTACCTTTTAAATTAAGAGACCAAAATAGTAGAAAGTGACCTAATGGAAATGCATACCCATGCTTGTATGTAGCTCCAAATTTAATGATATATTTTTTGGGGTGAAGTTAATAACATTATAAATCTATATATTTCATCTGGAGTGCACTTTAAAATGACTAATGACTTCTACCTTGAACCAAGATTCAAGACTTTTTGTAAAATGGAGGGTAAAACCATCTTAATGTAAAATGCACCCTTAAGACTCATATGACATCCAAATTGAGTTGTTCAAATTGTGGAGTTTGGATTTTATCATTTTACATCTATTCATACTTTATTTGTGCATTTTCAAACCTAAAACCATCTACTATTCTTAAAGTATAAAAGATGCCTTATAAATACAAAAAAATGCATGAAAACAGGGCATGATGAAGAATTCACGCCCTAGGAAGAAAAATCCATGTATGGTGTTGGTAATTTATAAGTTACAAGTTACATGACTGCAAATTTTTTGTAAACCCTAAATACTAGATACTAGGGTGGTTTGTGCCTAGAATTTAGTAAAGGGTTGAAATATACATGAATCTTTTGCAATTCTGCACACAAACTAACTAAAATTGAAAAATGATTACTAACTACCCGTTATATCCCTAAAATTCCCTACTCATGCATACATGGAGCCAAGCTCTCTTACTTGCATATTTGCCAAAGCACCGCTGCGAAGCTCTTCTTAAAAAACCATTTCTAGAGCATGTAAGCGCCCTACAACATTACATCCCGTGTACATATGCTTTCTAAATGCTAGGTAGACTGTGTACATACGCTTGCTGCACACTAAACAATCCACGTATACTTGCAAAAGTTGCAAAAATTAAAAAGTTGTAAGGAATTCATTGAAATTCACGGGCTATTGGAGGTGTCCCAACCAATTCAATTGCTATAGCCCATCATCCAATCGAATAACCATCCTTTTTTCATATAAAATGAGGTGTTGGGATTTCATTTCACATCCAAGCATAAGAACAATGAAACTCTGCCCAATTTCACTTCCCTTCCTTGCCCAAGAATTTTCTACCTTTTGTGAGATATTGCCTCAGTATTCCCTCATCAACCCCTTCTTCCTCCATTCAATCCATTCCCTTCCCTTGAGATGATCAGAAGATTGAGAGAAGAGGCCTATTGAATGTGCACTTGGATCATTGTAAAGAGGAGCCCGAACCAGGTTCGCAGAACGATGGTTGACACAGATTGTAAGTTTCATTCTTTGTTTGATGAATAAAAGAATATATTTTCCCTATCCCAAATGATGATGTTTTGTGTATTTTATTTTATTTATACATAGTATTTGATATCTAACCCTAACTCATGAATATAAATAACATGCGTGTAGTCCTTGTTTGCCTATTTTTGGATGCAGGTCAACCTTGGGAGGGGACTTGCAGTCGTTGGAACTACAAAGCTTGAGGAGATCATCACCAGATGTGGGATAAAAGGTACAATTACCGATATTCTCTCTTATTAATTTCTTTTAATTTGTTTTGGTATGTTTGGGGTAGAGTAGAAAATAGATTGAATTTTAGACATTCATTTTCTCTGTCTATATATTAAACCCTGGTATAGTTAAAGGGGGCATTTTCCGGCTAGAAAAAATGACTACCATACCGGGGATCTCTCTATCGGTTTTTAGGGGGTTTTGGGTTGATTGATTGGTTTTTGTTTTCCTTTCAAGTTTCAGTCAAGTTTTCTAAGTCCGTCAAGGGGTTCTGTTCACCTCTAGGGTGCATACCAGTTGTCCCTGCCCTGTAAGTCTGCCTTGTATTTTTATTTTTGAAAAGACACAGAGGTGTACACACCTTGACTTGGGTCAGCCCACGTACATACGTGCTCTGCACAGTAAAAAAATCGCATACATACTCATGCTACTGATGCAACAACCCACATCTCTGTTTCATGAAAGTTTTTTGACAAAGAGGAAGTTTTCCTCTTTCCTGATAGAAGTTCACACTTCTTAGGGATTTCTTGAATCAACCAGAGTCTCTGTCTATGGCTATAAATTGGGTATAGGTTCCAGTTTACTTGTTTCCTTAGTCTTCTTGTGTTTACCCTAAAAAGGTTTTGAGCAAGTTGTTGAGTCTTAGATCTTCCCTTTTTGGTTTCTTGGTTGAATCCTTGCGATTCACAGTGGGATGAAGGTCTTTACTAGTCTTGTTTTAGTTTTATTTTTATCATTTTTTACTTTCTTTGAAAAAAGAAAAAGTTTACTTCAATTTTTTCTCTTTAAAGTGGTTCAAAAAAAAAAGAAAAAGAGAATTTCATTTTCTTGCATTTCAGTTTGGTAAAGTAGTTAAAGTTGTTATTTACGAAAGGAAAAAGAGTCTTTATTTCCAAGTTCTTCTTTATTTATTGAAACATAAGTAGTTTGTAGTCAAGCAAAAGCAAATTTTAGGATTTCTTTATAAGATCTTGAAGTATTAATTAAGAAAAGTTAATTCTACAAAGAGTTAGTTACAAGATTTTCTTTTGAATTCGAAGTAATTTTGGTTTCAAGTGCTTTAAATCTCTCCTCCTTATTCGTCTCTTTATAAAACCATTAGTTTCACTACAATGCCTTTTGAGTAAATCAATCCTTAAAAATAATGCCTAATGTAAAATACATTAGACTTTTCTATTTGTAGGGTTCACAAACTAGTTTAGTGTTTTAGGGCCTTGAATTAGGTTTGGAGAGGAAACTCTTCAAGGCCACTTTAATCAAACATTGGAGTATGAGTTATGGAGTGCTTTAAGTCTAGTGTCATAAGAGTTAGCTAGGACCCCCCTCTAACACAAGGGATAATCACAAGATCACGTGAGGAAAGGCATAGGAGATAACCCCTCCAAAGCTGGACTGAACATAGTGGGGATTGTATATTGAGGGTCTTTCTTGGGAACAATACCGACTGCATTTGATTATGGAGCTTCGTGGACCCCAAATACGTTTGAGATCCTTTGTTGTCTTCCAAACCATTTGATTTTGATACCCTTGAAGGGATTCAAACTTGTTATCCTGCTCATTACGATCTGCCTCATTGTCGACTGTACCCGTCTGGTAACTAACAATGAGTTGGCAACCTAGTTTCCCATATTTTAGGGACTTACACAGGTGACTGTGGGGGGTATATCGTGGTACCTGGGGCATATGTCGAATCATGCTTCACAGAGTATACCCAGAGGGTACTTCCGTGTTCAAGTTTCACTTACATTGGTTAGTTTCTCTAGTGTCGATTGGCATAACTGTCCTTCCTACTATATAGTCGACTGCTTGATTTGTCTTTAGGAAATTTTTTAGTGTGTGCTTTGTGTTCAATTCTAGTCAAAACTTACTGTGTCAGTTGATCATTTCACAAAGTGGAAGATCAACAGCTCCGTGGGTTGAGAAGGCTTTAGGGCCTATCGTGGGTTACTTTGGAGCCACCTCTACCACCATTGAGGCAAAGACTCAACCAAGAAGGGTCGTTCAAAGAGACCGGGCCATATGAAACTGTGCCTGAGCCTGATCCATGAGGAGACTTTTTGACTCTAGAGGAACCTACTATTTCTGACCTTAAGGCAGAGGCTCCCAGTCCAGCTAACCCTCTGATTATCGAATTGTCGGTGCCCATCTTGATTCAGATTGTCCCTCCCGAGGTGACACCTTCTGAGTGCTAGCTATTCCTATGAGCAGAAATGGAAGTGAATGCTGCTACTTCATCTGGGAGTCTTCATATTCATTTTACAACTACTACTTCAAGAGGCATCTTACCTCCTCTCACACCTTCACTAGCCAGGACCACAATGGTCTCAACTCCCTCAACTTCAGGCAGTGGTCCGATACCGTTATCGGCTTGGACCACTGCTCTTTTTACTAAGAGTGTGATGGGCCCTCCCTTCTCATATGGGATGCTTGACTTTGATTAAAACTTGATTCTTAATTATTCTACCTTACAGACCATGGATCTGGGGGCTGGGAGCTCGAACGCTCCCATGCAAGGGCCACCAGGGGCACTGCCATATATTTTATTTCTATCCCTTATGGTGGGGGTCATATACCTCCTCCATCCCCTTCACTCAGTGGTGCTTTTCAACAACCAATCGGGCCAAATGCTAATTATTTCTTGTTTGGTGGAGGTAGTTTAATAACTTCATCTTATACAACGTTGGTGGGATCTATGTCGTTCTCTTTGTTCGATGCATTTGGGAAAAATGATTTTTCTTCGGCTACTTTCTCAGTTGGGGGAAACCCCAGTTTTGGTCAACAGAACCCAGTGCAAGGTACTATTTCTTCACAGGGAGCGACGATTGGAGTTTTCTCCACATAAGGTCTTTGGAATCCTTGGTAGGGATCAATTCCATTGCAAGAGATGCTGGTCAGGGGCAACCCCTTCCACACTCAATGGAACCCCAGACAGGGCTCCGTACCCATGCCCATCAGATTGGCTGGGGGCATCCCATTCCAAGTTCCTTGGAAGACAATGCAAGGAGAAATCCTCGCACAAGATCTGTCATCCAATTTCGAGAGTCAACCAATGATACCCCAATAGATGCAGTTACCCTATGTTGGTGAAGGCCATGGTTTTTACCAAAACCCTGGCCAACAATCCAACTTTTCCTGGAAACCTGGTGCCATTCAAACTCCAGGACCCTCTTTTCCTGTAAATAGTTCACAACCGAAACTACCATTTCTAGCAATGCTACATCTTCCATACTTGTCGAGATTACTGAACGACCCAATTTGTCATGATCCGCGTTGGCCCCCCATGCCGACTAAGTTCCCCTCAGATTTTCTGAAATTTTAAGGCAAGCCTGGCGAAGATTAAGGTGATCATGTGATGACTTTTCATTTATGGTGCTTGTCAAACTCACTGAAGGATGAATATGTCCAATTGCACCTTTTTCAACGTGCTCTTATATGGGGTGCTGCGAAATGGTATATTGAGCTCGATCGCTTGAGGTACTCTTATTGTTGGATTAATGAGAGGGGGGGTGAATCAATAATCGCGTAATTATAATCCTTTTACTTCAAATGTTATATCAATGTAGAATTATTATCCAATAATGAGTAGTAAGAAATAAACAATCACACACATACAAAGTACACCAATGTTTTACGTGGAAACCCAAATCGGGAGAAAACCACAGAATGCTTTTTCTTATATGTCTTGAAAAATTACATTCATTGGAAGCACCAACTTCCTTTGTTTTTCAGCTGCAACTGGAAGGAGGCTCCAACCCCCTAGTTTCTTAGGCTACAACCTGAGGGAATATCCAACTCCTCAATTCTCTAGATACAACTAGAAGGAGGCTACAACCCCCTATGTTCTTCAACTACAACTGGAAGGTGGCTACAACCACCTTTCCTTTCCCTGTCCTGCCACCCTGGAGTAGAAGTAGAATGATGGAACCACTATCACACTATCACTATGAGATATACTGTTGTAAACCTGTATCAATAAATCTGAACCATGCATCAACCATGCATCAACCTATAATCAACCTGTACCATAAACAAGTGCATCAACCATGCACCAACCTCAACCAAAATCCCTCATCAATTTCATCATCATAAAAAAGTGCATCAACCATGCACCAACCTATACCAAACAACCTGTACCATAAACAAGTGCATCTAACCATGTACCAAGTATGTACCAATCATGTGTCAACTATTCATCAACTATGACTCATCAATATGTACCAACATCATCAACTATACACCTCATGTATGTGCCAACTCATCAACTACTTGTCTCAACCATGTACTCAACATGTACCTCAACCAAAATCCCTCATCAATTTCATCATCCAAATCTGATTTGGTGTATATGATCACATTCTTGCAAACCTTCCTAAACTTTAACAACAAGAGACTAGCATTTTCATCAAACTTTTCTTTAGTCTCACATGCCTAGTTTTTGATTAGTCAACAACCCTAACTTGAAGTAATCATAACTTTGAACCTGTAATGTATAAATATTTGAAAATGATATACAATGTTCTTCAGTGTGTTTTATGCAATTCCTCCAGGCGTCACTGCTTGGAACCTCTAAGAAAAGGAGTTATAGCAAAAATGGCATACCTTGTTGAATTCTGGCTTATTCTAGAGAGAGACCTTGTAGAGAGTGCCCCACATGAAATGTTAGTTGAATTTATCTGAACCTATTACAAAGAATACTACATATTTTACCTTAACCAACACATTTTGTATCACTGAATTTGGATATGTTATGAAGAAGCTATGACATTTTTACCCGAAACACCTGTTTTTGACTAGTTTCAGGACTAGCCACAAACCCTATTTTCCACGGAGTGTAACTCCCAAAATACAACGACCCACAAGATGAAATTTTTACCATAGTTACTTGGGTATGTTTTCCCAATGGAATATAAATTTAGCAGTCTGAATCATTATAGAAAAATCACTATAGCGAAAATGGTGAGATGACCTGTAAATAACATACCTTAGAAAGCACCATCAAAAGAATTTATCCTTCCTTGCATTTCGGCCTTCTTTTCTTCACCTTCCCTCAAAAATATGGCTTAGATATCCTTGGTTACTTCAGACACCTATAGATATTCAATATGCTCAAGTGTGATTAAAATGAGAGAGGCTTGCCTCTTATTTATACTCTCCAAGTAGCTTCCTTAAAAACATCTTCTAGGTCACTTGGCTCACTTTCCTTATTTTAGGGTTAACCCACTTCTAATTTATCCATTAAATTTATTATTGAAATAATTTATTTTGTATTCAATTTGAATTATAATACACTCATCAATTCATTTTATTATTTACCTTTTAAAATCTCTTAAACCACTTTGATTACTTTGACCTTTTGGGGCTTCTAGATGACATATGAGGGTCCTCCAACTTCGTAAGTCCATAACTCTCAAACCGTGAGGAGTTATGTGACATTCCACATACCACTAGAAATGGAATGACATGTACTATCCATATAAAATAGTATTACCTTCAAATATATAGAAAAAATCATACCATTATCCATCAAACAAACTTGGGTCCATTACCCAAACCTAGGTTCTCCAACTTCACATGGTCATAACTCTCTAACCGTGAGGAGTTATGTGATGTTCTACATACCAACGAAAATGGAATGACAAGAACTAGCCACATAGGATAGTTTCCCTGAAAAATTCACTATCCGTCATCTCATTATTCCACAATTAAGCATGGGTTCTCTTACTCTGCAAAGTGTCTTCCCGTGAGGGCTTTCACCATAAGGGGACCACTTTGGAGTTCATCCATATTTACTTCTTATCAACCATGAAAAAAAAATAATGAGTCATATTTTGCATCAAACAATCTTGGTTCCATTACCCAAACCTTTGTGCTACGGGGCTTTCTTCAAGGGTTGACATCAATGACAACCAACCTTAATCAACAATCTCCCCCTTTGGCATTGATGGCAACACTCTGATGCAATACTGAAATCATATCACTGATGCTCCCCCTAGAACCATACCTCTGTCCTCTACATATGATAAATCTGCCTTTGTCCTCTACATATGATAAATCTCTCCCCCTTTGTCATCAATGGCAAGGGTATCTTTCCATCCGAGGCTGCTCCCCCTGACTGAACTGTCCTCTTATGGTGCTTCCTCATGTACATCTAAGACATATAATATAAACATTCAAAAAGAATTCAAAACACATTCATTTTGGAGTATAAATAACTCAAAGTCTTTGGCGAAGATATTCAAAGGCTTCCCGTGGAAGTGGTTTTGTAAAGATGTCTACCACTTGTTATTTTGTGCCCACATACTCAACTCTGATGTTCTTTTCTACAACCTCTTCGCGTAGAAAGTGATGCTTGATTGGAATGTGATTCTTCTTGGAGTGCATCACCGAGTTTTTTGAGATATTTATGGCACTTATATTATCACAATATATTGGAATGGGCTCATCATACTCAACCTGTATATCTGTCAAAGTTTGTTTCATCCAAAGAACCTGTGTACAACATGCTGCTTCTGCAATATACTCTGCTTCGACTGTAGATAGAGATACTGATGATTGTTTCTTTCTTAGCCATGATACCAAACACTCAACTAAGTAGACCGCTACTCCACTGGTGCTTCGTCGGTCATCAATACAATCTGCTCAATCTTCATCTGTGTCGGCAATAAGTGATAGATCTTTTCCTTTTGGATACCATAATCCAAACTCTTATGTTCCTTTGAGATATCTGAAGATTCTCTTTACTGATAATACATGTGATTCCTTTGGTGCTTCTTGAAATTGTGCCACCTATCCAACTGCCTACATTACATCTGGTTTGGATGCTGTCACATATAGTAGGCTGCCAATCATTGACCTGTATTGCCTCTGATCTGTAGACTTCGAATCATCATCTTTGCTCAACTTACAATTGGTTTTCAATATTCCATTCCGAACCTCTTTATCATTTCTCTGATATACTTGGTTTGAGAAATAAAAATTCCTTGGTTGCTTTGACATATCTGAAGTCCCAGAAAGAAGGATAGTTCTCCAAGTAACGACATTTCAAATTCATTCTGCATGTCTTTTGCAAATTTATGGCTTAACCTGTCATCATCACTACCAAAAATAATATCATCAACATAAACTTCAATTATTAAAATATTACCTTGACTTATCTTTGTTGGACACACCTACCACACTTAGAGGGGGGGTGAATGAGTGTGGGGATCTTTTTCCCAAAACTTCTCTCTTGCACAAAACTTATCAAGTATCATTCAACATTTATTCATTAACCATTGCTGTCATTTATAACCAGTTAGATGTAGGCACATATCAGTATCATATATCAGTAATATATCATCAACAAGTCATCATCATAATGGACACAAAGAACACAAGATGTATGTACAATTTTCTTTTTATTAAGGACTACAATCCTTGGGTTTATCAGCAACAACTGAATAGAGTACAACTCTACAAGAGCACCAGCTCTA
>ML785437.1:156562-180675 GCA_009831015.1 Picea engelmannii
TCCATCAAACAAACTTGGGTCCATTACCCAAACCTGGGTTCTCCAACTTCACATGGTCATAACTCTCTAACCGTGAGGAGTTATGTGACGTTCTACATACCACTGGAAATGGCATGACAAGAACTATCCATCTAGGATAGTTTCCTTGACAAATTCACTATCCTTCATCTCATTATTCCACAATTAAGCATGGGTTCTCTTACTCCACAAAGCATGTTCCTGCGAGGGCTTTCACCATAAGGGGACCACTTTGGAGTTCATCCATATTTACTTCTTATCAACCATGAAAAAACAATAATGAGTCATATTTACATCAAACAATCTTGGTTCCATTACCCAAACCTTTGTGCTATGAGGCTTTCTTCAAGGGTTGACATCAATGACAACCAACCTTAATCAACACTTACTTCAATGACTTGGAAATGGTATTCTTGATCCATTTCCAGTTACCTATGAGATATGATGCTGACACTGAATTGCTGGCCAACTTTGAGCAAACCAAGGCTGACCACATATTTGATCATATCCGAGAATGGAGGTGTAGAAAGAGATTAATTAAGGTCAATGTCTCTCTTGCTTTTGTTGCTTGAGTGGTTCTTGAAGTCTTTGGTGCCTTGCGTATCCAAGGACGTAGCGACTTCTAGAGTGTTTTCAGAAGAGGAGGAGATCATGAGAGCTCAACAGCTTGAACTGATCTACTCTCAGTTTGACATGCTCTACGAGAGTTTTCCAAATCCATCGTGGTCTACTTTCGATAAGGCTAAGAAAAAGTCTGTACCCCATGCCGAGAGTATTGTGGGATCAAAACAAAGAAACTCCATGCCACTGTTGTCGAATCAATTGCAACAATTGTCAATAGAATAGAATGTGGCCAACCAAACTCAGAGTTTGACTATTCCCCTTACCCAGACGTCAGATGTGCACAATGTTGAGTCGACAAATCCCAAGGCCAACTAGCAGTCCAAGGGAAATAATAAACAATGAAATAAGAAGGGTAAAGGGGATAAAAAGGATACTGATAATGCTGGCGGGGGAGAAATAGAGAAGAAGAATTCGAAGTATCCATGTAATCTTTGCATGGAAGACCACCTGAATCACCTGTGCCCTCAGCTTGTAGAAGCTTAGAAGCTATTAGCGCAACAACATTGTGTTATGCTGACGGACCCTTTTCCACAAGGGAAAAACATGGATTAGGCTTCCGCATCCACGAGCGCGATAGGGGGTAGTCAGGGACCCCCCGCGCCTACCAATAACAACTTGACCATGAATATTTACATGATGAATGTTGAAGCTAATATAGCATCCAAGGCCCAAGACTATGAAATTTTAGAATCTTCCAAGAAGGGCAAGGAAGCCACTAACCCATCGAATCCTCTCCAAATTGATAAGGTGATGGGAAAATCAATGACTCGCATCCCTAAAGGTGTGTTTAAGAAGGCTTCTCATAATACAAATACAAGGGTCTCCCAGAACTACTTTATTGTAGAAGATTTGGCACAGACCCCTTGCGTGATGTTTGATTTGGAGGTACTCTAGAGTTTCCCCTCGCAGAGAAAAGATTTTTTATCCAACTTGGGATCGATAGAGACTTGTAACCTAGGAGCGATCATTTTTTATCCAACCGAATTAAAAACCCGTCTTCCTTACCAAGTTGCTTTTCAGATAGTAGTGGCTTACACCACAAAATATATTACGTGGAACATTTTCCGTTTAATAGTTTATGAGGTTGCCTTGACTTGCATGGTTTCATTGGCATGTTGGAAGGCCATTGGCCAGCCTGGGTTGTCTCTGTTGCTTACATTGCTTATAGCATTTGATGATCGATCGTTTAGACCACATGGAATTATTCCTTCCTTCCCCGTGCAGTTGGGAGGTAAAATTGTGTGTGTCTAAGTTGAAGTGGTCGATGCACCTCTCGACTACAAACTTTTGTTAGGAAGAAGTTGGACTTATGCGATGCATGCAGTGGTTGCTACGGTTTTTCGAGTCTTGTGTTTTCCGCACGAGGGATAGATTGTGACCATTGACCAGTTGTCCTTCTCTCATCCTGACCCTTCATCCGGGGCTTCCAAGGTCTCGATGATTGATAGTCCATAGCACGACACTGTCAACTTAGGTGCTAGTTTGTTTCCATAGTTGATGGGAACTTTTGATTACCCACCGTCTTCTAGTGATGTGAAGCTTATATTGACTGTTCCCGACCAACCGAGGGATGCAATTATACAAGTTTCGTCATTTCGAACGAGCTACTTTAATGATACATGGAATTTACCTTCCCCATCGACCTCGATGGAAGGGATAAGGAATTTTAGCATGGACATGCCCTTGTCCACGGCTGAGGTTGCATACAACATTTTCTAGGAGACTTCGGCTAACCCCGATCTGACTCCTGCACAGGAGTTAGATCCAGTTCTCGAGCCTATTTTGGCTCAAGGTTCTCTTGCCACTCAATATCCTTTAGAATTGGTCTTTCCCTTTGACAAGATGATTCTCAAAGAAATGAATGGTCCCGATAAAACTTGGGATGATCTACATCATAGATCTTACTTCCTTCCAGAGTTGAGGAGAATAGAGGCGGGGGAATTTGTTTTGACCGTGAATGGAGATAATCCTTGTCCTTTCAATCCAATGGATATGCACAGTGTTTATTTCAAGGGAATCATGGCAAGCATTGCTACAATGATTCCAATTGATATCTCCAAAATCCTTGGCATTGTGGAGAATGTTTTCGTTGGAGCGGATTGCTCCCCTGAAGAGATTCAAACTTACACTGAGTTATTCAAAGAATTCCAAGACGTTTTTTCCTAGTCTTATGAGGAAATTCCATGCATTGACCCATGAATTGTCGAGCATGAAATCACGAATTATCCTGATTCCAAACCTATCCGACAGAAGCTTCATCCAGTAAATCCTCGAAAAGTTGCAACAATTAAGGCAGAAGTGGAAAAACTACTCAAATCCGGTTTTATCTACCTTGTACAATTGATGGAATGGGTTTAAAACCTGGTTCTCATTAACAAGAAATAGGGCACAATTCATGTGTGCATGGAATTCTGTGATTTGAATAAGGCCTGTCTGAAAGGTAATTTTCCTACCCCATTCATCGATTAGATTGTCGATGAGTGCGCAAGATGTGAGGTTTTTTCTTTCATGGATGGTTTCTCAGGATGCAATCAGATTCAAATAAAACCAAAGGACCAATACAAAACATCTTTTATTTTTCCGTGGGGGACATTTGCGTATCGTAAGATGAATTTTGGTCTAAAGAATGATGGAGCTACCTTTCAGCGGGCCATGCCATTTTCTTTTCATTACCTTAGACACATAGTCGAGGCGTACCTCGATGATCTAGTATCACACTCTCATAGGAGATCTGATCATCTCGCCCATGTTCGACTAATCTTTGAACGATGTCGCTACTATCATATTTTCTTGAATCCTAACAAGTGCAGTTTCTACGTGACATCAGGTTGTCTCTTAGGTTTTATTGTATTGACTAGAGAGATCATGGTTGATCCTCTCAAGGTTGAGTCGATAGTTCAATTGCCTCCTGTTATCAATCCAAGAAACTCTTTGGGGTTGTAGGCCAAAGATGCTTGGTAAATTAAAATATGAATAGGTTTATGATTATGTTGGGATAAAATGGAATAACTGACCTACTAGATCATATCAAGACAGTCAAAGAATATATAATCGGATGAGACTGTGCTTTCAAGAATCAATGATCAGATGAATAACATAACAGTGGATGAAGAATACTATACTTACTAACCAGATCACACATGTGATGGGTCGGATAAGATAGTGCAGGTATCACTATTAAATCAAGCTTATGAGTTGACCAATGAGATGACAGTCATTGACAATTAAGACAAACTTGAATCAAAGTGAAGATTACTATTTAATCAAACTATGAACTGACTAATGAGATGATAGTCATATTGCAGTTAAGATAACTTGAATAAAAGCATAGAAGAAGTAAGAAATGACAATCTGATATTCATAGAGAAAAAAGACTGGGATCTGTATTACATATCTATGATAGTCTATTACAAAGTAGCATGGTATTGTACCCAGAATTAAAACCTCATTCCTACGATTGAACCCCCCCCCCATGTTCCCCTCATATACTTATCTTTATAGCTTTACAATAAAATATCCAGATCCTAGAAGAATGGATCAAACTTGCTAAAGATAGAAAGTCAAAAGATTTTTTTACAAAAAGAAAGGAGATGAACCTAGAAAATAGGTCAATTCCTTATTTCATGGTCTTCATGTCATCTAGAAACTCTGTGCTGTGCAGAAAAGCCTTCCAAGGCTGTTTGATATCTCTTGAGGAAGATAAATTCAAATTTGCTAAATATAGATAAAACGCTGATTCATTTCCCCCCAAAAATAGGTGCCAAATCAACTTGAACACCTCCTCTAACTCCTTTACATCAAAAGTGAATCTTAGATTGGACATTACAATTCAATATGTATCTTTGGAAAGCATTTTCAAGAGATTCAGTTGAGAAAAAATTCAATCAGGGAAAAAATACACCTTCGCTGCCTGTCTCAGGTTTCACCAGCTATTTCGCCTTAAGATTTGCTAATTAGCTGATGAGATCTCTACTTTTCAACATCTAATTGGTTATAATTTCGCCTTCTAAGCTGGTGAAAGTTCTGTTTTATCTTTGAGAAGAAAATTATGCAGAATAGTAATGATCCTGCATAGAGTGTTAGATTCTTCAGTAGCTGCATAAGATGATTGCCATTTACAGGCCATCAGCTCAACAAGAGAAACGGATTCAGTAAAGATCATGCCATGATGATAATGATCAACAATGTCGCCTTCATAACTTGGATATTCAAATTTTCAATCTGCGATGAGGTTAGATCTGGATATGATGCCATTGATCACCATGACTTTGGAAAACAACACAATCTTCTTTTTCCTTTGACATCTGCAATAATCTAGGTCTTTGTAATCCAATTTTTGAAAGGATAAATAAATCTCATCACTTATGATCACGATGATTGTGAAATGCCCTTTGAATAGTATGAATTCCCTGAAGATCTGCCTGATTCATACCATACTCATTGCATATGCCTTTCTAGATCTGCTAGAGCCTGATTTCTTTGGCAGTTCAACACCATTAGTTCACACCACTGTGCGCTCTATGATATCAATCATTTGTCAAAAGATGCAGAGAATTATTCTGTCCATAAAATCTCTACCTATATCGTAGCAAGAATGAGCCAGATGAACAGATCTGTGCAAATTCAATGACACATGCAATCTTCTTGTCTCGAATTAAATTGTAAAGATCTTGTCCCCTCAATGCTGGATTGGCATCTGCAATCTCTAATGTGTGGTTCATTTCTTCTTGTGGCCCTTCTTCCATGTGGCCCAATGCCTTCAACCTGTCAAATGTTTCAAATACCTAGCTATCCTCATCATAAACAAAATCATCCTTTTGACATCTAGAAACCTTAAGGAAAAAAAACTGCTATCGATTTGCTGAATATTCAGGGGCAGTCTTCACATGTGACAACACTCTCAGTACACGGGTTTGATTGATGGATAAATCATTCGATGAGAGAGTAGAACTCGACACTTGTGCTTGGCTTGGATGTGTCGATTTGAAGTTTGAATCATGGCTTTTTCCTGCGATTTGAGACTATAGGCGAATCCATGGCTTTCTTCATGACGCGATTTGCATGCAAACTGATACCTTTGATTTATCAAAAACTTCAACACGTAGCTGTACTCATCAGAGGTTGCACATGACTTCTCTGCCTATTATTTGGCATATGGAATTTTGACTGTGTGTTTTATTTATTGAAGAGCTTCAATTCCACATGTATTGGGATTCTGTATCTTACAGTTATTTTTAAAATACACCAAGACTTATATTGATATAACGATAGGTGTGGACAGGACATGGAACTCAGCGGTAGGCTTGAATGTTGCGTTGTATATTGCATGGCTTGGTTTGACCTATCGACATGGCACATGAATCAGGATTATGAGTTAACTTGTGGCTTGGACTTGTGGCTTGGCTCGTGGGCCCCCAATCTTTTGGTTTAAAAATAAAAACATAAGCCCGAGAGTTATCTTTAAATTTGTTTAGAAACAAATGTTTAGGCTTAGGTAAAAACATATTACAAATACATATAGAGATTAACATATCAGTAGACTAAGACATAGGGCATAAAAGTATAGGGCATGATTAAAGCTTTAGGTCACTTTGCACAGACCAAAAGAATATAAACATAAAAAGGCAAAAACTATGGTTTAGGCTATGTATCAATTAAGAAATATTGACAAGATGTATTTGTGAAATGCAGGTTGAAGACCAAATAACAAAGGCTTGGAGAAATCATGATCAATGAGAGATAATAAGGAAACAAGAAGTTTAAGACACTGGACAAAGGATAATAAGAAAAATGGGTGAAACAGAGAGAGAGAGAGATAAAAAACGCTCTAAAAAATCAGTTCATTTTGATCGCTAACACCTCCCGCGTGAAAAATACCGCAACTTCAGAGGTTATAGGGGAAAGCGAATAATCTTCAACGTTTTGTCGTGAATTATGTCGAGATCACTAAAGGGTTTATGTGTATCTTGAAAAAAGGGGTCCCATTCTGTTGGGATGAAGTTGCTCAATGCTCCTTTGAAGCATTGAAACGTGCCCTGATGTTTGCCCCTCTACTTCGACCTCTCAATTATAACATAGATTTCTTGGTTTATTTGGCTGCGGCGGAGTCGACCATCGACATGGTCTTGGTTCAAGAAGATGATCTTCTCAAAGAGAACACTATATATTAATTTAGCTGAGGCATGGTTGGACCAGAACTTAACTATTCTCATGTTGAGAAGCTTGCTTTGGTAGCAGTTCATACTGTCCAATGGTTCCATCACTACATTTTTCTTTGCAAGACCACTGTCATTTCCTTCATCAATCCTTTCCAATACGTGTTAACACAATGGGTCATTGGCGAAAATATTAGTATATGGATAGTCATCTTACAAGAGTTTGACTTGGATTTTGTTTCTACGAAATCCAAAAAGTCATTGGTCTTTTCCGAACTCATTTGTAAACTTCCGGTCGAGTCTAGTGATATCATGCTTGAAGAATTGCCTATTAAGGGACATAATTTTCTAATTGCATCTTCGAACCCCTAGTATGGAGATACACTGGTCTATCTACAAAATTTTAGGTCCCTCGCTTCTGCTTCCCGTCATGAGAATCGAAGAATTTGACATCAGGCGCGAAACTATCTTATACTCGATGACACTTTGTATTGTCGTGGCGTGGATTGCATTCTTAGCCGATGCCTTATCCATGAAGAAGAAGATCTCGTTTTGAATGAAGTTCAAACTGGAGCATGTGGCGGTCATTTTTTTGGGTTGGAAACATCCCAAAAGATTCTATGTACAGGTTACTTATGGCCCTCGTTAATCAAGGATTGTGTTGAAGTGGTCAAGAAGTGCCACTTGTGCCAGATATTCTGCTGGAAGATGTGGGCGCATCCTCCTCCTATGTTTCCTATCATTACTATTGGTCCTTTCACCAAGTGGGGGATTGAATTCACTACATGTCACCCGGCCTCATCCAGGGGGCATGGTTACATCATCGTAGCAGTCGACTACTTCACAAAGTGGGTCGAGGCTATGCCAACGTTTAGTAATGATGGCGAAACTGTGACTCTTTTCATCTTTAATCAGATAGTAGCAAGGTTAGACATCCCAAAGGATATTTTTAGTGACCATGACAGTCACTTCTAAAATAAAATGATGACTGAGTTAACCTCAAATCTAGGGTTCAAACAAGAAAATTCGTCACCTTATTACCCACAAGTGAATGGTAAGGTTGAAGCTGTGGATAAGTCTCTCAAGACTGTTCTTCAGTGGACGATCAATTCTGCCAAGTCAAATTGGCATTTGATGTTATATTCAACATTGTGGGATGATCGAACGTTTGTGAAGACTGCCATCGATTTTTCACCTTTCCAACTCGTATACGGGCTAGAAGAAGTATTACTTATTGAGTGTCAGATTCCTTCTTTAAATTTGGCAGTGGAATTACTGTCAGACACTTTACCACTTGAGGAATGCCTACTATATCTCGAGCAGCTCGATGAGAAATGTCATGATGCAGCCTCAACCAATGAGGATCATAATCAACGAGTCAAGTGTCAGTACGATCGGTCCATTCATCCTCTGATTTTCTCCGAAGAAGATCTTGTCCTGGTCTATGATCAAGACATAGATCCCCTGGGGGCAGACAAGTTCAACCCCATGTGGTTTGGACCGTTCATCGTGAAAGAGGTCTTGAGGAAGGGTGCTTACTATCTAGTTGATTTTGAAGGAAACGCCTTGGTGGAGCCTAGAAATGGGCTCTACCTTAAGAAGTACTACTCTTAGGTTGGTCACTTGGGTGAATTCTTGTATATGTGTATATCTTCTTAAACATTTTTTGTCTTTTTTTGTTTTGTGGACATGTAGTTATTTATGTCTTCTTTTCACTGTGGTAAATGTCAAGTGAATCATAGGTGTATTTTGGGTTCGTGGATGACACTAGCTGATACACTCAGAGGCTTGCTTCCAAATCTTGGGTGATTTTCACACCTAGAGGCCAATTGCTATCTTCCAGAGGTATTTTTCTAGGCGATGCTACAAACAATGTTGTCGAATACAGTGCAATGATAGAATTGCTTCGTGATGCTTTGTCACATGACATTTCTCACCTTCGGGTCTACCTAGATGCTCAACTAGTTGTTTCCTAGTTAAATGGGGTTTACTGCATTTATGACCTCATTTTGCACCAATGATTCCTTAGGGTACGTCTCTTAGAACGTTCTTTCGATTACATTACGTATATCGATGTTCCTAGGAGATTTAATCATTTAACATATACTCTAGCTAATCATATATTAGATTGGGATGTTTCACACACATAAAAATAAAATCACACACATACACATGTAAATACATTTGTAAAAATGTCATCCATAAAACAATAATATATATATATATATATATATATATCCAAAAAGTATCATGAGTACATAGGTGGGTGTGAATGCCTCAAAAGTGTTCAGGATACATCACTGGGCTTATACCCTCAAAATATACATATACAAAAAGTTCCCTTAGCACATCAATGGTCTACACTATCTAAGCATGGGGCCTATTGGCCCTGCCATAGTGTACAATGACATTGGAAAAACATCGGAATAGCTTGACCCAAGTCCGAGGCACCCCTACTACATGAGGCTGTATAGAAAGTGGGAGATCCTTGATCTCAACCATAGGTACAGTACGAGTGAGCGTAGTGAGGTTGCACTCCACTAATCTTAGAAATCTGTTAGCCTCTCTGGCTGGGGGTCCCCCTGCAGCTGCTGGAACTCCTACTGCTGTTGGTCTTGCCTCTAGTCGAGGACGTCGTCGAGTCCTAGTGAAGTCTAATGGTCGCACATGCCCCACATATGTACATAAAAGATACACAAGTAAGTACTCTATACACACATAAAAAGGATATATATAAAAACAATAAAAAAATTAAATAACTTAAAAAATATGTTAACTATCTCGCCTCGCTCCTCCCCGGGAGGAACAAGCATGTATGGATCTCTGGTGAAGTTGATCCTGACATAAGGGTAATCCTCGATCACCGGGATCTGTCATGCCCACCAGTCAAATAATTTATCATTGAAGGCCTCTATGGTCGTCCCTCCACTCTGTCGAGGCAACAATGCTACCCACCTACATAATGCTAGGAAGGAGGCTACATGCCCCCATACCGTCTCTCTTGGATTGAGACTGGGAACCCTCTCGAAGAATAAAGAGCACAAGATGGTACCCAAAGTTCTTGTTGGTACATCGCTGACACTCTATAATCTGTCTCTTCATGCATATCAACATGGTCGTACTCTAGTAAAAAATGTTGGCCTCCAAGCACTAAATGGCACAATGCATGTGTGCCCGAGAAGCCTGGTGAAGGGTTGCAGATCTAGTAATCTGATTGATCAACAATAAGATTACACGTAGAGATAGGCTGGTGGTCTTGTGAATTGTATTTTGAGAACCTACCTTCTCAGGGCTGACCTCATAGTACATGCGAATGCAATCCTCGATGTTGAAGGGCCCTAGAGGAAGAACCCTCAAGTTAATTGGTTCCTGTCTCCTTGAGAGTCCAGTCAAGAAGTATATATCCTATGTAGTGGGGGTCAACGATTGACCCTCTAGCATAAAGGCCTTTTCATCATGATGAAAATACTCCATAATATCATTGAGCAACCTAGGTTTTGCCCTCATGAACAGACATTGGAAGAACTTCCATAACCCACATTGTTTTAGTGTGGCAATGGCTATAGGGTCCTCTTCGACCAAAATATCAATGTCCTCATGCTCCCTATCCCTCTAGTGAACATACATCCTGTTTCATAGCAAAGTGGAGGAGAGTCAGTACTTGCATTTCAGTTTTCCAAAGTATTTTAGGGTGTACGCGGGTTGTTTCGTACACAGTCGTGTATGTACATGGGATGGTAGTTTCCTGCTTAAGTACATACAGTGGCTGGTGGTTTCCTGCCCAAGTACATACACGGGCTGGTCTTGGACAACCTGCGTACACGCAGGGCCATTCTTTTTACAAGAGTGTGCCCCCTCAAAGCCTAAAACTAATGCATAAAGGATGAATGGAATTGCAAGAGGGAGTGATTTGTACTTACTTGGTCCAATTAGAAGGTTGTTTCATCCACTAAAGCTCCCAGAATCTACTCTTTTAGCAAAGGGGTATTTTCACCTTTTGGTTGATTTTCGAATTGCAATGGTAAAAATGAGCTGTCAACTTCTATTTATAGACTTTTTTAGCCCTTTTTTGACCCCCTTTGTCATTTTTCCTGAATTGGTAACTACTTGATTCCACTTCTGAGTTTGTTATTGGTTGTTCTGGTACTCTTTTTCTTTTGGTTTGGTAATTTTTGGGATGGGTCACGTTTTGGGTATCCTTTGGTAAAAGTCATTTTTTTACAAATTTTTGCATATAAGTTAGGATTTCATTTCCACTTTTTGCATCTCGTTGTATTTTTCTCTCTGCCATAGGATTGACCCCACTGAAGTGAGACATAGAACCTTCATTGTTGCTCTAGAAGTGTCGTAATTAGGTGGTAGATCCTACCTTTACATGGATTCCCTAGGTAAATCCATGCTGTATTTTGGCATCCATCCTGTCAATAATGGCTATAGGCTCGAGAGTCCTTTTTAGTCCTATCATGATTATGAGATAAATCCTCATTCCTTTGATGCATCATCATCCTAGCCCTTACCCTTGGGACTCCCACATGAGCACGCTTTGTTGTCTTGCAAGCTCTCTTTGAAATTCAAAAGAAACATCCAACAAGACTGTATTTTTTCTTTTCGATCTCGTCTAGATTAACTGAGAAAAGTAGCCACCTGGAGTCTTCTTTAAGACCTTTTCAAACTCTCTAAAAATGAAAATATTTTCAAGCGATCTTGTTTCCCTTCATGCTCGCCAAACTCAAATTTGAAGGCACATCTGTCCAACGGTAGTTTACTCCTTTTTCAGTCCGGACGACTAATTTTGCGAATGAAGGTATGCTCTAGGAAATTAGGAACTTCGGTTCGCTAGAAGAGTATTCTTAGGCATACGTTTAAACCTTTTTCTGGCTCGAGGGACTAAATATTCGAAAAATGAACATTCTCCTTGGTTTTGGTTTATCACCTTTTCCGAGCCTTGGATATTACTTATGAAAAAGGAACCCCCCCGGAGTCCATAGATCGTCAAGTGACCTTGTTCCTTCACATTCGTTAAATTGGTCCAAAAGAACATCTAATGACATGATTTTAACCCTTTTTCCAACTTGTAGATTATAGCGGAAAAAGGTATGCCTCGGGAGATTCATTTCGTCGGGAGAGTTCTCCTCAGTTACTTTTATACTTTTTCGGGATAAGGAGACTAAACTCAAAAAAAGGTTGTGAGTCCATAGTTAATCTCTTTTCAGACTCCTTAAAATTGAAAATATTGTCGAGTGATCTTGTATTTGTCACACTCGTTAAAATGGTTTTGAATGGATGTCTTTTCGATGCAAGTTTAACCCTTTTTTGAACCGACTAGACTATCTCTGAAAATGGTACTCCCTGGATTCTTATTTTTGCGTTTTTTTAGACTCTCTAAACATGAAAAAACTACCGATCTTACCTTCTCTGGGCTTGTAAAAATTACATAGAAGGGGTCTCATTGTTTCTTTCTTAATAACATTTGATGGTGTCATATTTGCGTCTTTGGCCTAATGTCAGCTCCATGTTTCTCTCAATTGAACCTTTCAAGCATTCCTTATACACAAGCCTTGTAGCACTTCTTGCCTCTGCAACCTGACACCTTGACCCATGGGGGAATTTTCCTCGAGTGTCCTTTTCCTGGACATGTCTCCTTTCTCTTAGAATTAGTATTTTCCTTGCGCTTGGAACTAATATGCTTGCTTGCGACACTCGTTCCTCCTTTGTAACACAACATTCTTTTATTCTTTTTCAAGCTCTTAAAAAATTAAAAAAGACAAAAAAATCAAATATTCCAAAAAGAGGGGATGGGAAATATTTATTCTTTTTTTAGTAGCATAGAGAGTCTCCCTTGGACAAAGCACATCCTTCCATTTTTTTGTCAAGCATTGGGATCTAGTATGACCTTAGGAAGCTATTCTCACTACATAGAGATGTGTCCTCTTCCATTTGGTTACTCTTCTAAACACATGGAGAGTTTGCGTTGCCTCCTGCATCGCGAAATTATGTAAATGTCATGCTTCCTGAGTCTGATAATATTTCATGGTTTTGTCTAAGGGAAGTTTCACTCAATCTGAGTCATCCTTTCTGCAATTTGTCTCTTGACCTTCATGAGTCGGCCATGCCGAGAGTCCGGTCAAGTCCAAATTCGAAATCGACAAATCTCTCTACCTAATCATCAAGATCCTCATGTCTCTTCCCGATGAGCTGTTGAAGACCTCAGAGTAGTGATTTATACACTCCCATTGTACTCCTACCTGATTTTTGAAGATATTGAAGTTGTTTCTCGATCTATGAAGACCTCATCTCTAGCCACATACGTCACTAGCTTCTTGAAGATGAATACTATACTTGTATATCTTCGACTGATTTGGAGATGTAGATCCGCTGTGCATTTCTCGTGGCTACACTTTATATATTTATATGACATGGATCTACAGTGTATTTTATTGGAAACCATGATAAATTTCATCCCGAGCATGGGTATGCCCGCCTCAGAGAGACAATTTTTCTTTTGCAGATGGCACCTCCCAAACTCTGGTCTCGGGCTCACTCGATTTCATACATTGGTGAATATATTTTAATGTATTTCGAATATTGGTTTATCTTCTGACCTCACACATTAGGGGGCATCTGTTATATCCCTAAAATCCCCTACTCATGCATACATGGCATTGGCCCTCTTACTTGCATATTTTCCAAAGAACTGTTGAGAATCTCTTCTTAAAAGCCATTTTTTAGAGCATGTACACTGCAACATTACAACCCACATACACACACTTTCTACATGCTAGGCAACCCACATACATATGCTTTCTGCACACTAAACAACTCGCGTATTCTTGCAAAAGTTGCAAAAATTAAAAAGTTGTAAGGAATTCGTTGAAATTCACGGGCTATTGGAGGTTTCCCAACCAATTCACCTACTATAGCCCATCACCCAACTGAATAACCATCCTTTTGTCATATAAAAGGATGTGTTGGGGTCTCATTTCACATCCAAGCATAAGAACAATGAAACTCTGCCCAATTTCACTTTCCTTCCTTGCCCAAGCTTTTGCTACCTTTTGTGAGATATTTCCTCAGCATTCCCTCATCAACCCCTTCTTCCTCCATTCAATCCATTCCCTTCCCTTGAGGTGATCAGAAATTGAGAGAAGATACCTATTGAAGGTGCACTTGGATCATTGTAAAGAGGATCCCAGACCAGTTTCACGGAATGATGGCCGACACAGATTGCAAGTTTCATTCTTTATTTGATGAATAAAATAATCTCTTTTCCCTATCCCAAATGATGATGCTTTGTGTATTTTATTTGATTTATACATAGAATTTGATATCTAACCCTAACTCACGAATAGGAATAACATGATTGTATTCCTTGTTTTCCTATTTTTGGATGCAGGTCAATGTTGGGAGGAGACTTGTAGTTGTTGGAACTACAAAGCTTGAGGAAATCATCACCAGACGTGGGATAAAAGTTACAGTTACCGATCTTCTCTCTTGTTGCTTTCTTTTCATTTGTTTTGGTATGTTTGGGGTAGAGTAGAAAATAGATTGACTTTTAGACGATCATTCTCTCTATCTATATCTTAAACCCTGGTATAGTTAAAGGGGGTATTTTCCCGCTAACACTAACTGCGTCCAAGAGCTCGATGAGGTAGGATATTGTACAACCATATCACACATAGGCTAGTTATTAGTTACATTTCCATTGCGAAGACCTACATAAATCATTATAGAATAAAAGTTTATATGACTGAATAATAATTAAATAAACAAACAAACATATAAACATGTATGAGACTCTAGAAAGACTAAAGTGGAATACCTGAATGAGCAAAAGACATGTTTTTCATTTAAACTGTAATTTCTGCATTTGTGCAAAATGCACGTTAGGATTCAAAATAATGTACGCCCAGGTATTAACACACCTGTAATTTGAGTGATTCAAGTTTTTTAGGGTTTCTTAGATAATTTTACCCTTGTATACATATTTAGATTTTAATTTGCAAACATAAAAGTGGCTACTATGTAAAAGAGCCAAAATCTACCTTGTAAATTGAGAGACCAAAACAATAGAAAGTGACCTAATGGAAATGCACGCCCGTGCTTCTATATAGCTCTAAATTTAGAGATCTAAGTTTTGGGTTGAAGCTAATAAGACTCTAAATCTATATAGTTAATCCAGAGTTCATTTTAAAATGACTAAGGACTTCTATATTGAACCAAGATTCGAGACTTTTTGTAAAATGGAGGGTAAAACCATCATACTGTAAAATGCACACCTAAGACTAATATGACCTCCAAATTGAGTGGTATAAATTGTGGAGTTTTGATTTTATCATTTTACATCTATTCATACTTTAGTTGTGCCTTTTGAAACCTAAATCCATCTATTGTGCATAAATTCTAAAAGTTTCTTTGTAAATGAAAACAAATGCATAAAAACATGGAATGATGAAAATTGCACGCCCTATGAAGAAAAATTCATGTATGGTGTTGGTAATTTATGAGTTACAAGTTATAGGATTTTGTATTTGCTATAAACCATAAAGATTGTATACTAGTATGATTTGTGCCTAGAATTTGGTAAAGGGTTGGAAAATACATGAATCTTTGGCAATTGTCCACACACTCAACTAAAGTGGTGAAAGGATTACTAACTACATGTATCCATGAGCTCGATGACGAAGGATATTATACAACCACATCACACATAGTCTAGTTTTTCTCTACATTTCCATTGCAAAAAACTGCATAAATCATCAGAGAATAAAAGGTTATATGATTGAAAAACAATTAAATAAATAAACATACATATCAATATGTATGAGACTCTAGAAAAAATAAAGTGGAATACCTGAATGAATTTCTCTTGGTTTAAAGAATAATTTATTCTCTACTGAATAGGGCCAATCACGTGAAGGTGGAAGCTCACCCCCCCCTCACATTAGTCTCAGTTCCCCATACCCAATCTATCTGCTAGAAAATAATTGAAAGTGGCATAATATGATTCATGCATAGAAAGTAGCAAAACAAAATTTAAAGGTAAATGAAGGAAAAAATGTGTGTGGATATATGTGGTTTGTACATACAAAAAATACAACATTCATCCATAACAAGGTAGAAAAACATAACATATATGCAATAAACAACCTTTTTAAAACATGGTGCTTACCCCATATCAATGTATATATTCCATAAAAAATCTGCATCTTTCTTTGCTCTCCTCCGTTGGTTCACACCTACACAATGCAATAAGTTCCCTTTTTACATTTATCACATCCTTTTTAATTGTCTCCCTTGGTTCCATGGATTCAAACAATTAGTCATCGTTTCCCACAATGTCAACATCAGTTGTCGAGAACTACATATATCAACAAAAAAACAAGTTAATTCAATTATAAAAACAATAATAGAGGTTGGTTGAAGTTATAGTATCAACATCCATCTTATACAAAGTATCAACATACATTTTCGTTCATATTCCTATGAAAACCATTCATATGTGCATAATTTGTTTAAAGACATACCTTTGCTGAAAAAGCTCATTTATACCATATTTTCATCAAAGAAAAAAAATGTGATTCTTTATTCCATAAACATCCTAGTATGTCATTCTTTATTCCGTAAATTATCTGTACTCCATTATAATGATGAACCATGAAGCCAAGAAGGACAAGTGACGATGATATAGCCAATAACTGAAAATTTAAAAAAAAATCAAGTCACTGTTTTCATTTCCCTTATAGAACACAATATAGGCATGTATAGAATAGAGTACAAGCACACATAGAACAAAGTACAAGCATGTTTGGAACAAAGTATAGAACACAGAACATTTGGCACAATTTCCTAACAAGGTATAAGATTGGATAGTTCCAAACATTTTTTCTTCAAGATTTAACCATTTTTCTCGAAGCTTTATCAAGCTCCATATATCTATCATATGATGGAATATTAGGAAATAATTTTTTTATTTGCAATAATAAATGAAAATCATTTATTAACTTGTAGACAATAGTTTGAACTTTCAAAACACCATCCATATCTTGATATTTAGTTATATCACCCCTTGATTTTATTAGCATATATTTATATGCTTCCTGATGAATACACTTTCCATTTTTATCCCAACATGAAGGTAGTCCCATCCCATTACAACTAATTCCTTGTATATTTTCATGAAGGTTTCAATAATTCTATGAATTGAACTACATTTATTTTTAGGTTTCCAAACGAAATTCTTATTTGTTAATACCTTTGTAGCTTCCATAATTAGAGAAGCATGATCATTAACACCCAAGGCCTTTAACCGATTCCAAGTCTTAGAGTTAAGGTTTTCGAGAAGAGATAACATTGTTGTAATAGACTTGACATTGATATGCAATATAATGGACCCATATTAAGATACCATGACCCTTTTCTCAGAAATATAGTTCTTTGCACACCAGGTGTAACATACCCAACCACCCTCGGGCTAGGGCTATGCTACCTCAAAAACTTTGTTCAAAACTGATCTCTAAATTCTGATACCAGTTAATTATTAAAGAAGCATGAAATAAACATGATTAAAACACATGCAATAACAAATATTCATGCTACATTATAAAAAATGTTTAAACATCCCATGCATAGAAATAACCAATAATCAGACACATAAAAAATACATGTCTTAGAGATATTAATCAATACATAGCGGAAATAAATGTATAAGCAGATAAACACATGACATAGAGAACTTATATTTAGCAAAATGGTTCACCAGCTGGCTTTAGACCAAGGAAGTTCCACCCAACCATAGACACTATTGTTCCAAGTCTCAACAATAGGTTACCCCAGAGCCAGGGCTATGAATCCACAAGGACGGTTCCAGGGTGTCACTCAACTTCCCAATCCAGTCAGCACTCAAGCTCTCACATGTTTCTCAAGACACAAACATCCAATGTAAACCAACTCTCTCCTCTAACAACCTACACAACCCAAGAGAATGGACCCCCTTCTTTTCCACTCAGTCCCTCAGGCTGTGCACCTCCTTCTAGGGCTCCAATTCATTTGGTCAAGAATCTCCATGCTGGGACTTTTAGGACTCACATATGTGAATAACATTTAGTATGTGCCAATGCATCTCATGCATGCAGGCATTAATTCATGACTAGAATACACCAACAATCACTACATCCAACCAACAATGACTTCTGTCCCAAAAAAATGTTTTTCCTCTCCCAACCAAGGCCAAGGATGAATGAGAAACAACGAATGAAAATGTGAAAGTGTGTATGGATAAGAACAAGTGAACAATGAACAATGAATTGAACCCCCCAAACAACCATAAATATGGGTTTATATATTTACTTTGGGAATTGAGAACCACATTGCCTTCCCCCAAGAAGTTCATGTAACCACTTCTCTCAATTAAAGAAATTATGGGTAAATAAAATATGATAAAATGACTTATCCCCTTAAGCCCATTCTCTCATGGAATCATAGCCCCCTATAACTCTTGTCCTTATCCGTCTAGCAACCAGTGATGTATTTTATTATTAATAGTGATCATAGCATTACATTTTCTAGGCATGATGGCATTTTTAATTGTTTGGGAATTTCAACCTTTCATCAAATAAACAAAGTACATTATTTCATATGGGGACTCAAAACCGGGGTATTACATTCCTCTCCCCTTTATTTTGGCAATTTCCTCAGTGCATATACAAAACATAAATCAAAATTTCAAAATTTATTCAAAAAGTCGCGGGTACTCTGCCCACATGGCATCTTCATGCTCCCAAGTAGTATCTTTAGGACCATATCAGGTCCACTAAACTTTTACCATATCTATAACTTGATTCTAAAGCATTTTGATCTTTCTTTCCAATAAGTGCATTGGCGGGACCTGAAATTATCCCTCTGGCTCTACCTAAATCAAATGCCAATCAATAACATGGTTAGGATCATGTACATACTTTTTTAGAAAAGAGACATGAACTACATTATGCACATTCATGGAAGCAGGAAATGCAAGATGTATGCGACTGGTCCAATTCTATCCAAGATCTCAAATGGACCACAGAATTTCGCTGTTAGCCTTGTACAACTACCCAACTTCAATGAGCTCTTCTTGGGCTTCACTTTTAAAAGAACATACTCCCGCACTTTAAATTCTCTATCTGTCCTGTTCTTATCTGCATAATTTTTCTGTCTATCTTGAGCTGCCTTTAAATTCTACTTAATTCTAACCATCTGGTCTTCCATGTCCTTGAGCAATTATGGCCCAAGTACTACTCTGTTTGCTGGGTTTTCCTAACTCACTGGCGTATTGCATTTTCTATCATAAAAAGCCTCAAATGGGCTCATCTTCAAGGAAGATTGATACCCATTATTATAGGCAAACTCAACCAAATGTAAATAGTCTTCCCACTTAGATGGTTTATCCATCGCATACATTCTCAACATGTCTTCAATCACTTGGTTGAATCTCTTAGTCTGCCCATCTGACTATGGATGGTATGATTGCTAAAATTCATATTTGTACCAAATCCTTTAAATAATCCCCTCCATAAATTTGAAGTGAACTTTGTCTCTTTGTCTGAAACAATGGCCTTAGATATCCCATGCAACCTAGCAATTTCCCTCATGTAAATTTCTGCAATATTAGCTGTTGTATGAGTCATTTTCATAGGAAAAAAATGAGTAGCCTTTGTTAATTTATCCACAACTACCTTTATGGAATCATGTTTCTTTGTTGTGATGGGAAATTTGGTTATAAAATCATTGCTTACCACTTCTCATTTCTTTTCTGGAATTGGCAATGACTGAAGGAAACCCCAGGGTGACTATGCTCAGATTTTACTCTCTGACATTTCATACATTTGACAATGTAATCAACAACATCCTTATTCATTCTTGGCCAAAAGAATTGGCTTCTTACTGCTGCAATTGTTTTATGATAAAACAAATGTCTTGCATATGGAATATAATGCATTTCTTTTAACACCAAATTCCTAAGTTCTCTGGAACTATGAACATAAATTCTATTCTTATACATAAGTAATCCATCTTCCTTAATTTCATACTCTTTAATTTTATACTATATGTTTTCTTGTTGTAACCTTTTTTTCACTTGTAGGTAATGCTGATCTGTAACAACAACATCTAAAATTATTCTCTTTAAATCTGACTGATGCATACTAACAACTGTAACATGCATGAGATGTACTCTTCTATTGAGTGCATCAACAACTTTATTTTCTTTTCCCTTGATATGCTTGATGTCAAAGTCATACTCACTTAAAAATTCCATCCATCTTGTTTTCCTAGCATTCAAAGTTGGTTGTTCAATAAGATATTTCAGACCACTATGGTATGCCCTTAATTCAAATCTTTTTCCCATGAGATAATGCCGCCACATCTTTAATCCATGAACTAGGGAAGCAAGTTCCAAATCATGTGTGGCATAGTTCCTCTCATGTTCTTTAATCTTTCTAGACTCATAAGTAATTACATTCCCATTTTGAGTGAGGACTCCACCAAGTCTTTCCTTGCATGCATCTGTACATACCAAAAAATTCTCATTTGGGTTAGCAAGCTTTAAAATAGGTGCACTAGTAAGTAATTCCTTTAAAAAATTAAAATTCTCTTCACATTCATCTTTTCATTCAAATTTACTTCCCTTGTTTTGCAAATAAGTGATGGGATGAGAAATATTAGAGAACCCTACTATAAACCTCCTGTGGTATCTGGATAATCCCATAAAAGATATGATTTTTGAAACATTCTTGGGGGATGGCCATCCTCTAATGGCTTCAATATTTCCTGGATCTACTGCTATACCTTCTTCTGAAATAATATGACCCAAATAATGGATTTTTTCTTGGTAAAAAAAACACTGACTAATCTTGACATAAAGCTGATGTTCTGTCAGCACTTGTAACACCAACCTCAAGTGATGTTCATGCTCTTTCCTGGAATTAGAATAAATAAGTATGTCATCCAAGAACATAATGAAAAACTTATCCAGATAATTTATGAATATTCCATTCATTAAGAACATAAAGACAACAAGTGCATTGGTCAGTCCAAATGGAACCACTACAAACTCATAATGTCCATACCTGGTTCTGAAGGCTATGTTATTGATTTCTTCTTCCTTAATTCTTACCTAATAGTATCGAGATCTCAAGTCTATCTTTGAAAGTATATTTTCCGCTCTTGGTTGATCAAATAGGTCATCAATTCTGGGTAGAGGGTATTTGTTCTTCACAGTGGATTTATTCATCTTTCTAAAGTTTATACACAACCTCAATGTTCCATCCTTCTTTTTGACAAAGAGTACTGGTGCTCCCCAAGGTGAAACACTTGGATGTATGTATCCTTTCTTCAACAACTCTCCAACTACATTTGTAATTATTTCAATTCAGGTGTACTCATTCTATAAGGTGTTTTTGGTACTGGGGAAGCTCCTATTACTAAATCAATAGAGAAATCTATCTCCCTCTTTGGTGGAAATCCTAGTATTTCTTGGAATACATATTCAAAGTCTTGAAATACTGGAAAATCTTCAAGGCTTGGACCTTTTGTCTTTTTTGACTCTTCCACATGAGCTGCATACAATTGAAATCCTTTCCTGAAACATTTCTTTAGTTGTAAGGATGAAATATCCCTTATAGAAATGGGTCTTGGAATTCCTTTCATAATGCTCTGTTTTCCTTCTTCATCAAGACATGTAAAGGCCTTGTTATGACAATCTCGGATGGCATGGTGTTGGTCCAACCAATCAATTCAAATTAGGATGTCATAAGATCCTAATGGGATGATATTCATATCAACAACTGTATTTACTCCATTAATGTTTATTGAACAAATTTTGACAGCCTCATTGATCCTTCCTTTGGTTCCAGTGGCTAGCTAAAAAAAAAATGACTTTCCCAACTTAATTTTCTCCAAATGTAATATATCCACTATTTTAGGGTCATTTTAGCAATGACTTGCTCCTGAATCAATTAAAATAGAAACATGATGATTACCTTCCACTTCGATCATATTGGATTGGTACTCTAGTTGTTGATCTTCGAAGGATGCATATATCTTTCCCATGTCCTCCACTATTGTATCCTCTTGGATGTTGTGCATGGTCTTTGCTTGATCTCCTCTATGAGGGAAATCCTTGTATAGGTGATTTTCCTTGCACCCCCAACATTGGATTGGAGGTCTTCCTATTTTCCCCAAGGAATCCTCTTTCTGGGATTCATCCTTAGTAGACTGATCTTGTTGATTTTTATTAGGGTTGTTCCTATTGAAAGGAGGTTTGAACCCATTCCTTCTTTGATCATATTTATCCTTCTTCTTATCCTTCCAAGATTTCTGCATGGATTCTCTGCCCTTTCCTTTCTCATACAGGTACTTAGCCTTTTTTATGGTCTCATTCAATGTCCTGGTCTCATCATATTGAATCACTTTTTTATAAAAGGATGGAAGTCCACTTAAAAACATCTGTATCTTCACTTTTTAATCTTTGATAAATCCTACATACTTCAACAATCCCAAGAACCTCTTCTCATATTCTGTTATGGTCATGCTTCCCAACCTTAGCTCAAATAACTCTTGCATCTTCTTGTCATAGAAGTTCTCTGAAAGGTACTCCTTCTGAAAATATTTCTTGAACTGCTTCCAAGTGATCCTACTGTCATTAATGTGCTCAACTTGCTCCAGTTGATCCCACCACATAGCAACTTTCCCATGTAAATGGTATGTGACAATTCTTTCTTCTAGGTTTGAGTAGTAGTTATGCATTTGAAAATACCTCTTGATTTCAAGAAACCATTCCTCAACATCATATTCCCTTTTTCTTTCACCATCAAAGGATGGTGGCTTAAGCTTCCTCAAATATCCTTGCAAACTATCCAATTCATGCCTTCTTCTTTGGTGCCTAAAATGAGACACTTATGGACTTCTTATGGAGTCTTCAGATGCATAAAATTTCATTTCTGAGTAAGGTGGTGAGTGATGTATATGATTTCTGTTGGAACTTATTGAATGAGAAACTCTTCTATAGTTACCTCTTCTTTCATGATATCTTTCTTCTTCCTCCTACCTTAAGTTTGATCCATTATTTCCTTGCTTATTCAACTGATTTAGCATTTTCATTACTTGAGCATTTATCTGATTTTTCTCTCTCATCAACCTCTCATTGTCTACTTTGTAACTATGCACTTCTACTTTTAGGCTTCTCTCAGTCTCTAAAAAGGATTCTTGCTCCCCTATGCTCTTGTTCCCATTTGATTTTGTCTTTGCATTACCAACATTGATATTTTGACCTTTGGATTCTTTATCATGACTGAATGATCCCTCTCCTTCCTTCATTTCTCGAATATGCATTCTTATCTTGAACTGATATGGTTATACCTCCTAATTCTGTAAAATGTGCAAGAAACCATTTTGTTAGAATTATGCATATTATAAAATTTTTGCCAAACAATGCTACATGTCTTTTTTATTCTCAATTTATGAAGAAATATATCATAGTTATCCAAATTATAAAAATTCAATGTTATTCTCCTATGAATCATCTTTATAATGACTATTCCCATGCCCCAATCTGATATATGAGATGAAAGTTACGGCTTCCTGAAAACGTCACTTTCACCCTTTTTGTGCAAACATGATCTTATAGTGGCAATGGAATGGTTGTGTGCCAATATTGTCAAATGATTCTGTTGATACTGAGAGGGGGGTGAATCAGTATCAAGTACAATTTAAAAACCTTTTTCAACTTATACTTAAACCATTCAATTATATCCAATGATCAATGAACAATTGTATAAGAGTTACACCAATAGACCATAATACACCATGCACAATATATGAGAAATAATCAATAGTTTTTGTTCAAGGGAAGTAATGACTTCCAAAGGTAGCTACAACTTCCAATTGTAAAGGGAGGGATAAACCTCCAAGAGGAAGATACAATCATCCAATATCAAGAGAGATTTGAACTCTCTATCCTTTCCCCTTCCTTCCACCCAAGAATATATGAGAGATAATAAAACTTTACATTAAATCATCACCATCAACCAATCATCACATAGAACCTAATAATGCTTTCTGAGACTTCTTCAATTTCTGCAATTTTTCAATTCTTAGAGTACTTTGATCCTGTAGATAATGTTACTCAATGTATTCTCTTAAACTCCTCTAATTTTCACTCCTTGAATCCTCCCCAAAAAGAGGTTATAGAAAGAATGGTAGACTTTATTCAATTCTGGTCTGTTCAGAAGACCCAACTTGTACAACATGCCCCGTGCTCAATATTTAACATATGATTCTGAA
>ML785437.1:185829-198963 GCA_009831015.1 Picea engelmannii
AACCAATTCACTTCTTAGTTTTCTTTGCATGTCTTTGAGCTTGCTATTTTCAATCTCAACATGCTTCAATTTTTTAAGATTCTCATCTTCTTGTCGAATAATTTTTTCTTTATGATTTTCTTCTTCTTCATTGGAGTTTTCTTATTCAGTGTCACTTCTTTCAATCCTTGGATGAGGACATTCAAATTCAACATGACCTACTCCTTCACAATTGAAGCAAAATAACTGACCTCTATTTTCTTCTTTGAAATCTGAGATGTTGTAATCATCTTCAAATTCTTCTTCTTCTTTTTCTTCTTCCCTTACATAAAGTTCTTGTAGCTTGTCCCAAAGATATTTTGCTGATGCACATGATCCCACCTTGGATTTCACAGAATCTGTCAATCCATCCAGGATGGTATCTATTGCCAGTTTGTTGCTCATTTTTGCTTCATTCTGAGCTACAACAGTATTTGGTTTCTTTGAAGCATTATATCCTGAAGCAACTGAGATCCAAACATTTGCCCCAAGAGCTTTCAAGTAAGTTTCCATTCTATTTTTTTAGTATTCAAAATTGTTTCCATCAAATGGTGGAATCCCATTTGGAATGTTTCCTTCCATTTCTGCATAGGATCTTCCTTCCAGTGGTTAAACTGTACTGATGGTAACCCGCTCTGATACCAATTGTTGATACTGAGAGGGGGGTAAATCAGTATCAAGTACAATTTAAAAACCTTTTTCAACTTATACTTAAACCATTCAATTATATCCAATGAGAAATGAACAATAGTATAAGAGTTACACCAATACACCACAATACATCATGCACAATATATGAGAAATAATCAATAGTTTTTGTTCAAGGGAAGTAATGAGTTCCAAAGGTAGCTACAACTTCCAATTGTAAAGGGAGGGATAAACCTCCAAGAGGAAGATACAATCCTATAATATCAAGAGAGATTTGAACTCTCTATCCTTTCCCCTTCCTTCCACCCAAGAATATATGAGAGATAATAAAACTTTACATTAAATCATCACCATCAACCAATCATCACATAGAACCCGATAATGCTTTCTGAGACTTCTTCAATTTCTGCAATTTTTCAATTCTTGGAGTACTCTGATCCTATAGATAATGTTACTCAATGTATTCTCTTAAACTCCTCTAATTTTCACTCCTTGAATCCTCCCCAAAAAGAGGTTATAGAAAGAATGGTAGACTTTATTCAATTCTGGTCTGTTCAGAAGACCCAACTTGTGCAGCATGCCCCGCGCTCAATATTTAACATCTCATTCTGAAACTTGCACAAAAGAAACTACAGTCCGTATTCTTTCCAATGGAAGTGGTCCCACTATATTTGGAGTCTGTATGAAACAATTATGATTGTTTTACCCGGAACACCTGTTTATTGACTAGTTTCAGGACTAGTCACAAACCCTATATTCCATAGAGTGTATCTCCATAATTATAGCGAATCAAGAGCTGGAATTTTTACCAGAGGTACCTTGATATGTATTCTCAATACCATAGCTATTTCACCATATGAATCATTCTAGAAAAAAAATTATAGAAAAAATGGTAAGATGACCTGAAAATAACATACCTTAGAACACACCACCAAAAGACTTCATCCTCCCTTGAAATATGGCCTTATTTTACTTCTTCTTCCCTCTGAAATTTGACTTGTATCAAATGAATGTATAATGATATTTATTTATACCATTTATGTCACTTCCGTTTAACATTAGGGACGACCTGACACTTTCTTATTTTGTAATTATTTTCTTTAATTATTTTCAGGGCCTACATGTACTTCCTTTTTCAATTCACTTTGTCATCTTCAAAAAATCATTTCTCCTCAACCATGAGGATCCATGTGACGTGACACATACCACCGAAAACAACATGATGTTTACTATCCATTCATGGGTGTTGTATATGCATGTGCATTTTCCTTCATGTCCAAATACCTTTATCAATCTTGCGGTCCAAAACCCATGACTAGGGTTGACATGAATGACAACAATCAATCTTCCAACAGATTCTATAACCCCTTTAAAATTGTACAAAATTCAAATTCTGCACATGCACTTCCATCAATCCACTTTTCCTTGTGACCATGGGCTCGAAACCACAGGGTTATCCACTATAAACGATATTCCTTAAGTTATTTTCTCTTGTTTTTCTACACACAACCTCGTTCCAAAATGTCCTTGGGCTTGTTCAATCCTAGGATATTTGTACCTCTAATAAAACCCCTTTACCTTATCATGAGACTAATACTGGAACCAAGTCCTTTGGACTTTGGCATTCATTCATTCTTTTGGAGTAATACTTCCCAAAGTACACTTTGGTGAAGAACTTATATTATCTCCACTAGTATATCTGATGATTGCGATTAAATATCCCGTTGACTGGACGATCCCGACTCATCTAGAGGCTTCAATGAAGTCAATGATCAAGACTTAATATCGTGTTGGGATGGATGATCCTTAACTATTTCAGGACTTCAGCGCTTCGAGACTCTAAGATATTACAACTCTCAAGTTGTTCAACTCCCCCAAAGTTATACCTGCCAAAGTGCTTACCCTATCCTTCCACTATTTAATATGATGATCACAATAAATCCTGGAGGGTCTTAGATCAATGGCCCACCTGATTTCGCTACTCCGAGACTTCAAGATATTACAACTCTCGAGTTTTTCAACTCCCCTGGAGTGATACCTGCTAAAGTGGTCATAAAGTGACGGTGACTGCTTACCATTAGTTAACACCTACGCTTACGCTATCCTTCCACTAGCTTGATCTAACGATTTTTAAAAGTCCTGAAGGGATCTTAGATCGACAGTATGCATGAATTCACTACTTCGGCCTTCGACACTTTCGCTGGCAGAGATGCTGGACATTCATGGAGGCCATCATCCTAGAGATGAAATGGAATGATGATGTCACCTATGGTGACGTGGACCCATTGACATGTTGGGGTCCAAAAGGCACTGAATTCATGTGAAATGTGTCCACATATGGAACCCCTGCCACGTGGCATAAGAGATGTCATCAACCGAATGGACGGTCCACATTCCTCCGCTCCATATATGATGGCCTGCATGATTTCGCGACTACATATTTTCACTTTGTGGCTTTGACACTTTCCAACTTCAACACTTCATGGCTTTTCCTAGTCTCCAATATTCACCGAAGTGGAAAAGTTCTGGAGTCCCGAAACTTGCTATTCTTCCACTCTCAATCTAACGGCTCGCATTATTCTCAAATTATTCCCTCGATCAAATGGTTGGCGAGATTTCATGGCTTTGGCCTTCGGGATTTCTAGGAATCAAACTTCTTTACATCTAGAGGGTCAATGCCGAATGCCCATGATCGACAGCAGGGATTTCACCCAAACTTCCTATCAGATTGGACGATCTACGAGATTTCATGATTTTGTGACCTCATATTTTCATGCTTCTGCCTTGTCTCCAATAATCATCGAAGTGGCGAAGTTCCGAAGTACATAATTTTTCTATTTCTTGCTTGCTTTTGATCAATGACTGGTGATCGACCAGTTCGATATGACGGTTGGGACTTAATATCTCCCAGCCTCTGGCTTCACCTCTATTTGATGGTCCTTGTTTACCTGAATCTCTATCTAATGATATAGAAATTATTGATCCAACGGTTGTGATTTGTCCCAAAATTCAAAAGGGAACAATCACAATTCCATGATCCTTTGCAAAGGATCTCTGTTTGCACAACGCTCTATCTTTTGCACAATCTCTGCAACGTTATCTCTCATGATTTTTAAGATATCAAAGACATATTATTTCTTAACCATAATACCATGTACAATAGTTCTGAACCATACTAGTCCGGTGTTTCAACTAGAAGCTCTGATACCAATCTGTAACATACCAAGCCACCCCTAGGCTAGGGCTACGCTACCTCAAAAACTCTATTCGAAACCGATCTCGAAATTTTGATACCAGTTAATTATTAAAGAATCATGAAAGAAACATGATAAAAACACATTCTATAATAAATATTCATGCTACAGTATAAATAATGTTTAAACATGCCATGCATAGAAATAACCAACAATCAGGAACATAGAAAATAAACATCTCTGAGATATTAATCAATACACAACGGAAATAAATGTATAAGCAGAGAAACACATGACAAAGAGAACTTATCTTTAACAAAATGGTTCACCAACTGGCTGCATACCAATGACGTTCCACCCAACCATAGACATTGGTGTTCCAAGTCTCAACAGTAGGTCACCCCCGATCTAGGGCTATGAATCCACAAGGACAGTTCCATGGTGTCACTCATCTTTCCAAACTAGTCAACACTCAATCTTTCACAGGTTTCTCAACACACAACAATCCAAAGTACACCAACTCTCATCTTTGATAGCTTGCAAAAACCAAGAGAATGGACCCCCTTCTCTGCCACACAGTCCCTCAGGATGCCCACCTCCATCCAGGGATCTAGTGCATCTGGTGAACAATTTCCATGTTGGGACTCTCAGGACTCACAACTGTGAATAAAATTTAGTACGTACCAATGCATCTCAGGCATGCAAACATTAATTCATGGTTGGAATACACCAACAATCACTACATCCAACCAACAATGGATTCTCTCCAAACAATTCATTTTTCCTTTCCCAACCAAGGCCCAAGATTAATGAGCAACAACGAACAAAAATGTGAAAGTGTGTATTGAGAAGAACAAGTGAACAATGAACAATGAATTGAACCCCCCAAACAACCAAAATATAGGTTTATATATTTACTTTGGGAATCGAGAACCACATGGCCTTCCCCCAAGAAGCTCATGTAACCACTTCTCTCAATTAAAGAAATTACGGGTAAATAAAATACGATAAAATGATTTATCCCCTTAAGTCCCCTCTCTTGTGGAATCATATCCCCCTATAGCTCTTGTCCTTGTCCGTCTAGTAGCCAACGATGTATTTTATTATTAATTGTGATCATAACATTACATTTCCTAGGAACATTGACCTTTTTAATTGTTTGGGAACTCTGACCTTTCATGAAATAAACAAAGTACATTATTTCATACGGGGACTCAAAACCGGGGTATTACACCAGGAGGCGAACTCAAGAAAATAATAGGTTTGGGTAATTATAAATTTACCCAAGTTTGACTCCCAGATATGTAAATATTCATGAAAATCCATAAATATTTTAGAGGATAAATTTCTTAACTCATAAGGATCAAACTGTGACAGAACAGTTTCAAAAATTTCACAATCACGGTCTATTAGGAATTTTTCAACAGAGGTTGACGACTGACCAGATTGACTACCCTTCTCCATATATCCTTATTTTAAATAATAAGAATAGATTTGAAATAAGGAAATGAGAACACTACCCAAACTTATTTGTTGAAGGAAAATTTGACTGCTTTTACTGGAGTCTACTGTACTCGTAACAATGTTTACCATGTGAATTTACCTTCGGGTTTTATTTTTTTAATTTTTTTTAAAATCCTTTGGATTACATTGACACAATGCCTTTTTGATTTGTCTTACATGACCGTGCCACTTGTCATCCATTCGTGCATTTTTGGGGTGATCTAAAGTGGTTTCATAATACCACCCGTGCATATAGAAATGAATAAGGTTATGACATACTATCAACCGTTAATACAATGGCTTATAATTTAGTCCTACAACACCTTTTTGTCTAGCATTCAATTTCATTGGTTGAAATAAAATGAGACCATCGATCTTCGATCTATATTTTTGGTCTGAACGTGTTTGTTGAATTTTCATTTCAAACCCTATTTGTTCTCTGTTGCATTTACAAAAATATGGCAAAGAGATGCAGTATATAGGGTATCAAACCTAAAGTAAGGAGTGAATGGTATTTCAAAATTGAAGTGAATGGAACTCAGACAGAGCCATTGTAAACCATTTCATATTGAACAAATAGCTATAGGATCTATATTCTCTATCTACATCAACAATGAGGCTACATACCGAAGACATTGTGGATTCAGTCACTCCTTGGACTCATAGGTGGGATTAGTCTCTCATTGTACGTGTCTACTCCTCTGTGCACTCTCCTTACTCGCAGGTGGGATTGATCCAATGCAAATGTCAGGATTTTACTCCTTTGCACACTCTCTGTACTAGTAGGGGGGGTCAATCCAATGAAAATATAAGTGGGTTGATCCTCTATGCACTCTCCTTACTGATAGGTGGGGTAGATCAATGAAATGGTCAACATGTTTGGAGTAGGATTATTTGGTTGGGTGTTTGGTGCCAGAGTGTGTTTTTTGTGTTTGAATTTTGTTTATTTTATATTTGTTATTTGTTTGTAATATAATTTATATTTAAATTCATAAATAATATGTGTTATATATTTATATATAACCCCCTTAACCCCTAAATCCCCTAACCCCCTATCCATTAAATATCCTAACCCCTAAATACCTAACTCTTAACCCTTGACCCTAAACCATGTCCACCAAAAAAATATTTTCTGTGTTAAACGTTGTAATGGCTGCCATATGACACTTATAGCTCAAAGATACCATTTAGGGTTTGGGTAGTGGTTTTGGAGCATGCACATGGTTCCTATGGTGGATGAGGGTGGAGGGTTAAAAATTTACCAAGTTTACTAGGTGGAGGGTTAAAAGGTTGTGGTATATTATCAATATTTACTGATAGTTAAAATCAATCAACACATGCTCAAAATGGGTTAGGATGTTATAGGTTGGTTGGTTATGAGAGAAATCAAGGTCAATGAATTCTAACTAACCAATTCTACATATAAGAATATGACATAAAAATTAACAACACATAATTAACCCATATAAGAAAATACTTTAAAGGGAATAAATCATAGAAACTATATAATCACATACCTTGACCTACATTTCAACAATTCAATATCATTGATCTTATTCTTCATCCAACTCCACTTATGTATCATCTGGTTTATACTACGGTTCAAAATAGACGTTGAAAGGATTGGGCATAACAACATCATCATCAATGTCATTTTCAATAATTTCATTGTCAACATGATCATCGAAAACATTTCCATCTACATCTAACTCAACTTCTTCGTCTTCTTCGTCTAACACTGTTACATTCTCCTCTTCATCATCTTATTCTTCCTCTACATTATACTTTACAGGCCTTCCTCTTGGATAATAACTAACAACATATGACCATCCCTCTGTACATGGAACATTTGAGTAAAATACCTTCTCACATCGGCTTGGAAGAACATAAATCTTAATACTCAACTCAACTGTCCTTGTATTAAACATGGTAAATCTATTAGCATGCTCAATAACATTTCTTTCAAGATCAAATCATTCATTCGTAACCTATACCATTTGACCCCGAACGGGACTAATTTAAAGGATTTAAAGTCACATTTAAGTATATCATTCAAATACCCATAGTATCTATTTTTAGATACCTCTAGGTTCTTGTCATTTCTAGAGGAAACACTAGTGACTTTAAATACTACAATTATTCCACAATCAAAGGTTTTCTTCTTGTCATAAAACATTTTTATGTGAAATTTATGACCATTGCACCACATAGCTTTGTGGTGTTTCAACTGCAATATGCCCAACATGCAAAAAATCTATTGTCAATTAATTAACATATTTAGAATTAGTAAATGTTTTAAGAAAATAATAGAACACATACATTAATATAATGAAAAATAAGTAAAAAATGTGGGTGAACATGCTTGTATGTTTATCATTTAAACCATATGATAAATCAATTTCACTCTGTTTAAGATTGGTATCTTTATTATAATGAGCCTCTTTAACTAATGTACCCACCCCTTCCCATGATAACCTACCATAAAATTGTATAAATAATTCTATCCATACCCTCATCCAATCAATATTGTCTACGATGTATAAATGTAGTGCATTTTTGGGTATGTGTTATATTCTTTGCATGAGTAGTAGTGTCAAGAAACGTGAAACGTTTCATTTCTGCCTCGGGAAACATGTCATGTATTTAGGTGGTTTTTTCAGCACATGGTTTTTGCCGATGGTTTTCTAATTCCGGTTAAGGAATTAGGGTTTTGGACTAATCTAGGTCATTGGGTTAGGGTTTTGTATGCTGCTGGCTCCTATATGAATATTGTATTGTAAACAATGTAACACAATGAATGAATATACTATATGCTGGTTTTCCCGGTTTGGGTTTTTAGGGGAAAAATCTCTATGTAATGTTTGTATTTTCCATTGTATCTTTTCTGTTCTTTTCTAAATATATGTTTACAGTAGACATTCTACAAGGTTAGAATTTACATTTGGTATCAGAGCTTTATTGGCTTCATAGGGACGCCTTTGTGGTCAAGGGTTTGGCTTGGGACTGTGATAAGCCTTGTTACAGTGGGATATTTGCGGTATTGTTTTTCAGGTGAAAAGAAATGGAAAGCAATTCGAAGATGGAGATCGATAAGTTTAATGGGAAAAGCTTTGAGCTGTGGAAGCTCAAGATGGAAGATCTTTTGGTGGACAGTGATCAGTGGATCACGCTAGATCCAGGTACTACACCTATAGGGACTTCTACAGATGACTGGAAAAATATGGATCGGAAGGAAAAGAGCACAATCTGACTGTGTCTCTCTGATTCAATATTACTGAATGTGTCAGAGGAAGCTACAACCAAGGATTTATGGGAAAAGTTGGGGAAGTTGTATCAGTCTAAGTCCCTGGTAAATAAAATATTTGTGAGAAAGAAGCTGTATAAATTGAGGATGAGAGATGGAGACTCAGTGGCAGAGCATTTGAACGGATTCAATACTGTGGTAAGTCAGTTAGTATTTGTTGAGATTAAAATTTTAGATGAAGATAAATGTAACAGTTTGTTGTGTTCTTTACCAGACTCGTGGGATAGTCTGGTTGTGGCCATAGGTAGTAATACAACTTCTTTGAAGTTTGAAGAAGTGGTCTCATCCTTGTTGTCGGAGGAGATGAGATAAAAGAATATGGAAGGAAATAGCATAGATGCATTATTTGCAAGAGGACGTTCCCAGGAAAGAAATAGATCTAATTTCTCAAGTGGGAGATCTAAGTCTAAGGGTATATCTAAATCTCCTGGAAAGTTTGTAAGGGTATGTTGGAGGTGTGGAAAAGAAGAGCACTACAAGAAGCAGTGTAGATCCAAAGTTGAGAAAAAGAAGGCATATGAAGAATCTTCTTCTACAGAAGAAAAGACCTCCAAGGAAGAAGGAGGGGATGTGTTGTAACACCCAGTTTCCCCTAGTTTGTAAAAATAACTATACTGGCCAAGAGATGTGGCAAACCCAAAAATGTGAATGTGTGATGTGAATGGACCTTGTGAGAAAGGTTGATGAATGTGAATATTGTTATATATATATATATTGCAGGATTGCTAAGAGGGGATGTGCTGAAAAAGAGACCACGATGGCTGAAGAAAGGCGGTGGAAGGCACCTAGCATGGTGGCATTAACTTCCACCAAAACCAAGAGTAGCTCACTGGCCCCGAATTAAATGACTTGTTAGGATTGGTAGGTAAAGGGATCCTCATGAGTAATGAGGGATGGGGGTGAACTTCGCATCCGTAGAGTCCTCAGACCTAACCACTGCAAGGAAAATTGTGCCACACACAACCTTTCTGAACAGAGAAAAGGCAGGAAGTGTGGGCGATCAAGGGGGGACACGAGGGAAAGAGGAAGAGAACTCTGGAAAAATACAGAGTGAGTGATAGCAGAGAAGAAGAAGAATAACCTTTGTTCTCGGTCACTGACAAATAGAGACGCAGTCTTGCAGCATTGTGGTCTCAGCTTGAGGGTGGCTACTGGTAAATCCGTTGGAAGTCGCTGAGCCTACGGTTGGGTGGAAATGAGCACCCCTCTCAGCAGTTGCAGTCACATCCGGTGTTATTTCTGAGCCGGGGTGGAATAGACCTCCCCACAGAGATACCCTTCTTGGAGAGCTTACCAAGAACCTGGAAAAGGATTTGAAGGTGCAAGTCTTAGTAACCCTGTATGAGGAAGAATGATCCTCTTGAAATCATGAAATAACAACGTAGGGATAAGTTTCGATCGACGGACAAGATCCCGTCAGAAGATCTGCGGTCATTCACGACCGTTAGGTTGGAGGAAGAAACGAGGACATTACATGCCTTAACCCTTTTCCTTTATCTTCGTGAGTAGCGAAGAAATCAGGACTGTAGATCCCCAAGGTCTGTGAGAGTATCTGGACCATTGGTTTTTCCACATTTAGGGAGCAGTGGGAGAGTGCACAATGTGGGACGATCTGAACTATTAGATCTTAGTTAGAAAACCTGACAACTGATGGATCTGTCAGGAGATACATGAGGGTTAAGCCCTCATGAACAGGGGAGAAAGTCCCAAAAGAAGAGTCGGTATCGAGGTTTCAGATTTTGAGAATTTGGGAGTCATGGTGACAAGAGATTAGGACACTCCATGGTGGAAATCCCGAAATAGATCTAGTCCGTCTGATTAAGGGAGGCCACATGTCGCGAGATCCTTTCGGAGGATCTAAGGTCAGTAAAAACCGTTATATGTGGGGAAGGAATGTGGACGATAGTACCTTGATCCCTCTCCGCCTTTGCAAGCAATGCAGGAACGTGATCCTCTCGAAGGTTCCAAGGTTTGTAATGACTGTTAGATTTGAGGAAGAGACACAGACCTTAATGCCACGACCCTTTTTACCCTTGAAAGAGATGAAGGAATCGAGACCGTAGATCCCCATGGTCCATGGAAGTACCTGGACCATCCATCTATAGAGTACACGTGGTTGTTGGTAAGCGCTTTGGTGTTTTAGCACCCAAGAAACCAAAGGGCAAGAACCCTTGTCTTCGCAAGTCGCGAAATCCCGATCACCGAAACCCCGAAATGGTGTGAGGTGTGAATGAGATTAAGGAAAGCCGGGATTTGATCGTGACCATTGATCATCCAAAAAAGATCCTGATCGTTGATCTTGGTTGAAGGTCACCGCCATCCATCAAAGGGACACGTGGCTGCCGGTCGACGTTTTGGCGTTTGGGAAACCAAAGGGCAAGAAACCTTGCCTTTGCAAATCATGAAATCTCGATACCCGAACTCCCGACGTGCTTTGTAATAGAAAAGAGAAGTCCCAAAGGAATATAGACCGCCCATCAAAGGAGATGCATGGTGAGAGGTCAGAGTTAAGGGAAAAGTCCCGAAATCCCATGGACCGTTGGATCCACACTCTTAAGAGCCGTTGATCTCTTACACGAATTCCCATAACGAAATTCAAAGATTTGAATGACAAAGAGTCTTGGAGTCATTGCATTTCGAACTCTCGAATACCAAAACCCCGGAAGGATCCATACCGTTGAATCAGCGGAGGCTTACGGTCATCGATCTCCCTTTGGAGGGAAACTTGCCATTCGCTAGCCCTATCGAGGTTCAGCGTTTCGCTGTTTCAAGCTTCAAGTTTTTCAGAGTTGAAAGACTTGACATTCTGGTGGCATTGAGTTGCGAAGTGTGAAGAGACACCATACTGGTTAGGCCCGTAGTCATGAACCACAACCACATGGAGGTGAACACATGAGGAACTAGCTGACGCTAGGCCCCCGTGAGTATTTTGGGGATTTTGATCCTCGAAGAATCGACGAAATTTTTGATTTTTGTAGTGGGTGTGTTACAAATTGGTATCAGAGCATGGTTACAACACTCGACCTGCTTGGGCTCATGAACAAGTTGCGCAGAAGCTCCATTCGGAACACTCTTAAAAAGAGTAACCCTCTATATTAACCCTCTTAATTCAAAATGGTCAAAGTCTGAAATGAAAACCCAACTGTGTATGCATGTGAAAGAAATATGAATTTTGCGTGGGTTATAAAAATGTATCTAACTATTGACTAACAACCAATGTTCGTCTTTGCACACAAGCAGAAGATCAACCACGGGAATTTATCAACACATAGTATGGTGACTAACCATCAAGTGGGAGAGGGCTCCCACAATAGAGACAAAGAGTTTGACGAAAGAAGGGCAGTAGGGACCCCTCCAGATCTAGCCGAGACTGTGAGGAGTCTCATGGTCGAATTACAAATCTACAAGGCTGACAATCAAAGGATGATGAAAGAACAAGAAAAGAAAACACAAATTAATGTAGTTTTACTGCAGAGTTTATCTGATCTAAAAATACAAATGCACCATGAACTAGAAACTCAGAAACATGGTCATATCAGTGGCCACACTGAGAGGAGAACCTCGAAAAAGGTCCACCCCAGAGGTAAAGGAAAGGCATTGGATGATTCCTCTGAGAAGGAAGCTGGTGATTCAGAGGGCTCTTCTAGCAGCAGAACCAGTTCCTATCCCCGAAGAAAACAGAAGAAGCAAAAGTCTTCCCAAGGTCAAAAACTCGAAGAATTCAGAAAGGCCAAAACACCCTCCTTCAACGGTGAAATAAAGAAGGGAGAAGAAGCAGAGGCCTGGCTGCTTGGACTAAAGAAGTATTTTAGAGTCCATGAATTTTCAGAAAATACGAAGGCCCGAGTGGCCACCTTCAACTTGAACGTGAAAAGGGTTTGCGAAGAGGACCTGTCTTGGGAACAGTTTGAGAAGTACTTTCGGAAGAAGTATATGTCGGAAAAATATTTTGACGAAAAGACTAAAGAGTTTTATGAACTAAAACTGGGACAACTTACTATAGAAGAATGTTAAGGTCCTAACCCGCACATAGGTAGATCAATGTATTCNNATGTAATAAAGGTCAATATTAATAAGACCTTTCAATAAAATAGAATAAGGCGGATGTAAGAAGACCTAATAGAAGCTTTCGCTTCTAGAAGGATCTTCCTCTAGATGCTTCTTTTTAGTATAAATAGGAGTCGAGGGTATGAGAACCCTAGCTTGGATATTATTGTAACAGAGCGCTGATCGACTGGAGGTTGCCCCCTCGAAGAGGCCTGTGAACATTGCTATCTGATTCAAAGTGCTATTTCTGTTGCTATTTTGTATATCGTTTCTGTGCATTGTGAAGATTATGCTGGATATTTTACTGTTATTCTGTCATTTCTAGCATTTCATTTCTGTTCTGCATATTTTATATATCTGGCATCTTGCAAGTGGTATCAGAGCACTTTCCTTGGCAGAAATTGTGGGTATTTTTTTTTC
>ML785437.1:222649-236885 GCA_009831015.1 Picea engelmannii
CCCCCCCCCCCCCCCCCAAACTGAAATATTTTGGCAATGGAAATAAAGTATGGTAGGGGAAAACAATAGAGTAGGAATATGTAATTTTCAAAATACACATATATAGCATTCAATGAATTGTAATTAAATAAAAGAGAAACAAGCATACCTACACCTACCTATGAATTCCTTACTATCTGTAGTAGTGTTCTGAGAAGTAAAAGATCTGATATGGTCCACAATGATATAAAAACTTTGCAAGAAGAGTAGTGTGGAGCTTGGAACATGTAGCATGAGGAGACATGAGACTGATCTCTTATGTAGCAAAGAATCTTGTAAATTTTATTCAAAGAACAACCTGCAACCCTTTATTCAGAGAGAAACTTTGATGGAGTCATTTCTTACTTTATTTACAAATCTTGCCCACCAACACACTGGTTTCAAGCAAGGTATGTCTAACTGCACCCAAAGGGTTTTCATAGTCAAAATGTTATTATTCTCGAGGGATTCTTGCCAACAATATAGTTTTCAAACATTCCACGGTTTGATGGCGCCTGAGACAAGTTTTCACCATCAATTTTATGAAGGGAAGGAAAAGGATGACGAGGTAAATCAACATTGCAAGCAAGACGAGTCACTTTATTGCATGGGTTAGGGATGGTCAAGAAGATAGTCATGGAAGTGATGGAGTGGTGGGGGCTGAAGTTTTTATTGTAGTGGCTATATGAATGATATTAAGGTAAAGGTTATTGGATTTCAAATATAACCACGTAAGAAAATGAGATTCTATGAACTTCAATATGTTTGCAATTTTGAGCTAAGAGAAAGTAAATGCATAGACATACCATGATGATGGTGAATGGGCATGATGAACCTTAAGTATTTTGGAAGGATTTTTCAACAACAATGGCATAGATGATGTAGCAATAGGGAATGTGATGATGAAACTTGACTTCTGGAACTATGGTCTTCACTTTGGTCTTCAATTCATCTTCAAATCAATTTGTTCCTTATCTTGTTCTTGATCCATATGAATAGCATAAATGTGATTGATAGGAATGATAGCGATGGCTTGGTGTTGCATCTTCTGTGTGAAAATGGAAAGAGAAAATGAAATGGAAGATTGGAAAAATGGAAAGGGAATGTGAAATAGGAGCGGGAAAAGTGAACACGGGGCTACAAATGAAGTTACAACCAAGGGGAAAATGGAAATAGGTAGATGAAAGAAGGGCTCCAAATGGAGTATCATTTTAATGGAAATGTGAAAACATGGCTGCAAATGGAGTTGAAACCAAGGGGAAAATGGAAATGGGAAGATGAAAGCAGGGCTGGAAATGGAGTAGCAACATTGAGGGAAATGTGGAAACATGGTTGCAAATGGAGTTGCAGCCAAGGGGAAAATGGATATGGACAGATGAAAGAGGGTTGAAAATAGAGTAGCAGTTAAGAGAAATGTGGAAACAAGGCTGCAAATGGAGCAACAATTAATGGAAATGTGGAAACAAGGCTGCAAATGGAGTTGTAGCTAGGGGGAAATGGAATTGAGTAGATGAAAGTAGGACTCCAGATGGAGTAGAAGCATTGAGTGGTAACATCCTTATCTTATACAAAAAACCCCTCATTTATTAATATATTATATACCCTTATTCACAAAAATATGGCCTCAAAAATCACTTGCTTGTGAATTGGCTCCCTTTATCTTCCTGGGATTTTCAAAAAACTAGCACTTATCAACAATAAAATGTGATGTCATGGAATAAGAGAGGTGCGAAGTCTCTCTTCATCTAATACATACGAAAAAAAAATGACAAATAGTGCTAATAAAACAAATCCAAGGAAAGATACCGAAACAAATTCATTTTTTTTTTACCTGCTGAGGAGAGTGATGGCCACCTAGACTGTCCAACAACATTTCATTGATAAATTTTCCATTTATCATCCAATTTGAGTGATTCAAAATTCATATGAAAGTAGATTCATAGGAATATCCCCAATAGAAACAGGTTTTTAAAATTCCTCTAAATTATATGCCAAAATTTCCAAGGAACAACTTGCATGAAAGAGGTGTTTTTAAATTTCCCCCATGGACCAAGAATCACTATTTTGATCATAAAATTTTCATTAAACGTAGGATTGAGATGATTCCACTTGGAGTTTAATTTGGATTCATTTATTAATCTCCGATATAAATAGGTTTTAATATAAATTTGATTTTTTGTACCAAAACCTCTGATGAACAGGCCTAAGAGACAGAGTATTTGTTATGCTGATTTAGGATAGGAAGTCACTAATTTGTGAATAACATTTTCATACAAAATCCAAATTGAGTGATTCAAATCGGGTATTAAACTAGAAATTAATGGATTCATCCCTCATAAACAGGTTTTTAATACGTTGTGATTAAATGTACTATATATACTTGTGAGTAGTCAAGATGCATATTTTCCATGATGTAGATTTTATGACCAACAGTCAGTAATTTGGTCATACATTTTTCGTCTAAGATCCAAATTGAATGATTCAAATTGGGTTAGAAACTAGAATCCAAGGTATTTTTCCCATAGAGACAGGTTTAAAAAATTCCTAATTTTAGTCCCTCAAATTATGATTGTCTCGACTATGTTCCAAAGCAGCCTACTCTATGTTCAATCACTTTTTAGTCATAAATTGTTCGTTTGAAATCCAATTTGAAAAATTAAAAATGCATTAGAAACTATATTCCAAGGTATACTTTGGATAGAAGCATGTTTAAAAAATGAGCCCGTATGACCTCCAAAAATCGGACTGTCCCGACTGTGTTTTCAATGATGTTATCAGGCCAAAATGTCATAAGTGTCTAAAGAAAAAAATGATTTCTTCCAAATGATGATCTATGTATCTATAAGTTTTCATATACATGTATTTCCTTATGTAAGAGACTTCTACACCAAAAATTTCAATCACCCTACTCCAAGATTGTGTATTATGACCTATGCAACAAATGTAAAGAATATACCAAAAATCGAAAGTAAAAGATGAATTAATCGTGGAATAAAAAAATGTGGCAATGAGATCCTGGCATAACCATCATGGGAACTCAAAAAAGGCCATGGAGTGTCCCATTATTGAAAAAATAATATAATGAAAGATTGGTACAACCACCATGGAAGAAAAAAGTCCACAGAGTGTCTGATTATCCATGAAATAAATTCCACATTCTTATGAAATTGGGATTTTTTTTTTCTATGTGATGAGGGCTCTAAATAATTCAAATGATAAATGCAACCATCATCATATCATTCCACAATATTCATAAGATCAAAGGAACTAAGTTTGGGTAGAGGAAATCAATGGTGAAGAATCAAGGGTTGTGAAGGAGTCATAAATGAAAAAGGAGGATGGTTTTAAAAAATAAGAGGAAAATAATAATGAAAAGAGTAGAGGGAGGTTGAAAAGAGAAAAGGGGAGCAATAGACAATGGAAGGAAGGAAAAATAAAAATCTTTGACAACTCAATATGTCATATAAAACTTAAAAAAGTGTGACCACATACCTCAATAACAAAGGCTTCGATATTCCATTGACTTCTTCTTCCAGTGAGATCCTCATTCACCAATGATTCTTCCGCATTCCAAACTTTCTGCAAAAGATAGATTAGTACCATGGGTGTCTCTTACTGCACCACAAAAAAAAGGTTGTATTCTATACTCATGCAAACAACATACACACTCTAAATTAAATGCAACTAAAACCAATTCTAGATGTACTTTCATGCCTTCCATAACATCCCCGACAATGATGCCAAAATGATGGGAAAATTATTTTCTTATGAAAAAAATCAAATCCCAATCCATTAATTATCAATCCAAGGTGTGTCTGTTTATTTCAAAGTTATGATGCAAAGTATAGGCAAGATGCGATTTCCATTCTAACATTGGTCATCAAACATGCGTTGCAGTGATGTAAATAAAACCACTCTGAAAAACATGAAAATAAATTCATACAGTAGGCAGAAAATAATAACAATCTTTGGAAAAGTAAATCACACCTCACAACAAGTGTTGATTAGTGAAACAATCTACTCTATCTTACATTGCATGGCATATCGGGAAAGTATATCCATCTATTGGAAATAAATTGGGAAAAAGGGTAAATCTTAACTTGCAGGAAAGAAATGACACCACTGTTACATAAATGAAATAAACCACACTTGTTGAAATGAAAAGCACACTTGCATAAATGAAATAAACCACACTTGTGGAGTTAAAATCTAATCTAATTGGCATAAAGAAAATTTAATCTACTTGATAGAAAGTAAATTGTTGAAAAGGAAAGGTTCACAGAATTGCATAAATAAATCGAACTAAAAGATTTCCCTGATCACCATGTGGTCATAAGATAAAGTGTTTCCACTAATCTACACAATAAATGAATTGATTGAAATAAGGTAATTAAACACACTATGAAAAATAATAGAACTACCTAAGCTACACAACACTCTCGACAGTAATATCTAATGAAATAAATTATAACATTTAAAATAAATCCACACTCACACATGAAAATAAATTAAATAAACTAATTAACAACATGAATAAAATCAGCCATAATAACAATGAGAAAGAAAGAAGAATAAATTGCAAAATGAATAAATCAAAACTAACTAAATTACATGCTACATAAATTATGAAATGAGAAGAAAGAAATTAATAATGAATTACTCCATCATCATTTGGACAATGCTCTAAGAGTCCTGCTCCCCAAAATGAAGGAGACTCTCTCTTTTATACACGAGTTTGTCTAAAATTAAAATAACAAACAATAAATGCAGATCCACAATTTTCTCTCGTGGTTACAACAATTTCCTAATAAATAGAAAGTAAAAACCCCTTATAAATGATTACAAGATATTTGCTAATAATCCAAAACTAATCAATCCGAGATGGTTGTTGTTGATCCAAATCCATGGCATATTTCGGTGGTTGAAGATAGATTTTTGTGGATTTCCGAAATTGTCCCATGTAGTAGCAACAACTACGAGTAACAACAATGAGAGTAGTAGCAGCTGCGAGTAGTAGAAAATAGTAAAATGATGATTTCTCAAAAAGTACGATCCAGGTTTTTTTTATATCTTTTGAGGATAGACTTATATTGAATTAACAATGTCTCAGATGAAAAATCTCAAGAACCCACTTCGCGTATCTTCAATTATAGGAGTAATAACAAGTGGCAATTGATTCTGCACTAAACCGCCATTTTCAAAGATAATAGCATAATACATTACTTCTCTAATATTTAATCATAATCCATGTCAAATACTAAATAAATTCAAATGGGAAATACCTTGGATGTAAATCCCACATATAAGTATGAAAATGAATTAATAAGCATTAACACAGGTTATGGGTGAGCAATAAGGGATGAAAAGTAGGCGAAAGAAGATATAAAAATATGACAATTCCAAGGCCCAACACATACCAATGAATGATATTCATGCCCCCCTTCAACATGTCCAAACAATCTACAATGTATTTCAACTATTTTTATTAAAAATATTCTTCTATTGAAGCCCCCGCATTGATTGTAAGGGAAATAACATTTCCCATCACCTTTTACTTCCAATGCCGCAAATAACCTTTGAAATGTCCTACCATTTTCCTCTGGGGTAATTTTATATGGAATTGTAATTAACTTTTACAACAAAATCCAATGAAGCAATATAATTACAATATATGAATATATTCAACTAATTTCACACTTGTAAATGCATTTCTAGAGGCCAACAAACATAATACACATAATAGAGAGGAAGAGGAGCCATGACCCAATGTGAGAGAAATTAAAGGAAAGGGAAACAATTTTATGGTTTCCATTTCGTCAAACAATTGGGAAACACCCTTCCAACATTTGCAAACATTTTTTTTAAATGGTTGGCATGCATCCTCCAACCTTTCGCACTGTGTGAAAATCCAATATTGTTGAAATTTTGGAAAGGGAAAAACCTTTAGGTATCACCCTAGTATATAGTATTTAGGGTTTACAACACATCGACACCCATGTAACTTGTAAATTACCAACACCATTCATGGATTTTTCTTCCTAGGGCATGCATTTTTCATCATGCTCCATTCTCATGTTTTTTTATGCATTTTTCCCTTTATGCATTTTTTTTGTATTTATAAGGAAATTTTTAGCCTCTATGCATATAATAGGGTTTTTGGTTTGAAAATGAAAAACAAAATGTATTACAATATTAAAATAATAAAATATAAATTCCATAATTTGAATCATTCAATTTCAAGGCCATATGAGTCTTGGGTGTGCATTTTACAGTAAGACAACTTTAGCCTCCATTTTATAGAAAGTCTTCCATCTTGGTTCAAGGTAGAAGTCCTATTTCATTTGAAAATGCACTAAGGGTGATATATATAGATTCATAATGTTATTATATTCGCTCCAAAACTAAATTTGGATCTATATAGAAGCATGGGTATGCATTTCCATTAGGTCACTTTCTACTATTTTTGTATTTCAACTTACTAGGAAGATTTTGCCTCTTTTACATAACAACCACATTTATGTTTGAAGATGAAAATAAAAATATGTACACATGTGTAAATTATCTAAGACACCCTCAACGACTTGAATCACTCAAATTCTAGGTGTTTTAAGACCTTGACGTACATTTGTGTGAAGCCTCGTGTGCATTTTGCACTAGGGAAGAAATTAGAGTTTAAAAACAAAACATGTATTTCTTATGTGTGAGTGTGCATTTTTATATGTGGAGGCTATAACAAGCTTGAATTGGGCTTTTATGCAACAACAAAAACCCAAATCCTTCAATTATTTTACAAATGCTTAGCATGAAAAATCAATAATGGAAACAATGAGGATCAGATGGGTGGGAAATTGTAACATACCCACCCTACAATAAGGAAAAAAATGTTTTATGCCTTAGGCTTGCATTTTAGAGGACATATTGGGAATGTTTAGACAAAAAGCGTTTTGCTGTGCATAAAGGGTAAAAATTTCCTTGTAAAACAAAGAGGTCAAAATGTTAAAACTAGACTCGTTGAAATGCATGACAGTGTGAGGGAAATGCATGCCCAATGTTAAAATTGGTATGATGATATCATGGATATATAGGATTATGAAACATCCATTCCTTCAAATAAATTATGCATTCCCCATGGTAAAAAATGCATGCCCTAAAAAGGAAAAATGCATAAAATGCATGAAAACAAGGAAGATAAAAAATGTACACCCTAGGAAGAAAAATACATCTCTCGTGTTGGTAATTGTATGTTGAACTTATGAAACAACATGAAAACATGGAATTGAGTAAAATCCATGCCCTCTAAGGGGAAAATACATGCCTCAAGTTAAAATTTCATGCTGAGTGCATGTGATTGTATGTTTACATAGTAAGGAGGAATATGCCAACCTTGTTAATGACAAATGCATGCCCACACTATAAAAATGCACGCCCTTGACACATTTTACAACCCTATGGTGGCCTAAACCTAAATGGTTCTTCCCTAGCCCATATGAATGGTTTTCATAGGAAGATGAATGAAACTGGATGTTGATTGATTGTGTATGATACATTCTACTATGGCATATCTTATAATTGTTGATTAAGGTTGGTTGTTATTGATATCAACCCTTGAAGAAAGCCCCATAGCACAAAGGTTTGGGTAATGGACCCAATATTGTTTGATGTAAATATGACTCATTATTTTTTTTTCATGGTTAATAAGAAGTAAATATGGATGAACTCCAAAGTGGTCCCCTTATGGTGAAAGCCCTCACGGGAAGACGCTTTGCAGAGTAAGAGAACCCATGCTTAATTGTGGAATAATGAGATGAAGGACAGTGAATTTGTCAGGGAAACTATCCTAGATGGATAGCGCTTCATGCCATTTTCGGTGGTATGTGGAACGTAACATAAATCTTCACGGTTAGAGAGTTATAGCCATGAGAATTTGGAGACCCCAGGTTTGGGTAATGGACCCAAGTTTGTTTGAAGGGTAACCATATGAGTTATGATATATTTTCAGATAATACTATTCTATATGGATAGTACACGTCATTCCATTTATGGTGGTATGTGGAACGTCACATAACTCCTCACGGTTTGAGAGTTATGGCCTTACGAAGTTGGAGGACCCTCATATGTCATCTAGAAGCCACAAAAGATCAAAGTAGTCAAAGTGGTTTAAAAGATTTTTAAAGGATAAATAATAAAGTGAAGTGATGAGTGTATTATAATTCAAATTGAATACAAAATAAATTATTTCAATAATAATTTTAAAGGATAAATTAGAAGTGGGTTAACCCTAAAATAAGGAAAGTCGGCCAAGTGACCTAGATGATGTTTTTAAGGAAGCTACTTGGAGAGTATAAATAAGAGGCAAGGATCTATCATTTAACACACACTTGAGAATATTGAATATCTATAGGTTTCTGAGGTAACCAAGGATATATAAACCAGAATTCTGAGTGAAGGTGAAGAAAAGAAGGCTGAAATGCAAGGAAGGAAAAATTCTTTTGATGGTGCTTTCTAAGGTATGTTATTTAGAGCCATCTCACCATTTTCTCTATAACTTTTTTTTCTATAATGATTCAGACCATGAAATTGCTATGAAATTGAGAAAACATATCCAAGTATCTGTGGTAAAACATTCAACTTTTGGGTCGTTGTATTTTGGGAGTTACACTCCGTGGAAAATAGGGTTTGTGGCTAGTCCCGAAACTAGTCAAAAACAAGTGTTTCAGGTAAAAACGTCATAACTTATTCATAACAGATCCAAATTCAGTGAGACAAAATGTGTTGGTTAGGGTATAGTCTTTAGTATTCTATGTAAATGTTTCATATTAATTAAGAAAATATTTCGTGCGGGGCACGCTCTACAAGGTCGCTCTCTAAAATAAGCCAGAATTCAACAAGGTATGCCATTTTTGCTATGACTCCTTTTATGAGAGGTTTCAAGTAGTGACACCTAGAGGAATTGCATAAAACACACTGAAGAACATTTTATATCATTTTTATATCTTTATACATTACAGGTACAAAGTTATGATTACTTCAAGTTAGGGTTGTTGACTAATCCAAAACTAGGCATGTGAGACTGAATAAAAGTTTGATGAAAATGCTAGTCTCTTGTTGTTAAAGTTAAGGAAGGTTTGTAGGAATGTGATCATATACACCTGGTCTATTACAGAGCTACAAATCATATTTGGATGATGAAATTGATGAGGGCTTTTGGTTGAGTTACATGGTGAGTACATGGTTCAGACAAGTAGTTGATGAGTTGGCACATACATGAGGTGTATAGTTGATGATGTTGGTTGATGAGTAGTTGAAACATGATTGGTACATACTTGGTACATGGTTGGATGCATTTTTTTATGGTATAGGTTGATTACAGGTTGGTGCAAGGTTGATGCACTTGTTTATGGTACAGGTTAATTACAGGTTGATGTACAGGTTGATGCATAGTTCAGATTTATGGGTACATATTTACAGTGGTATATCTCACAATGATAGTGTGACAGTGGTTCCATCATTCTACTTCTACTTCAAGGTGGCAGGACAGGGCAAGGACAAGTGGTTTTATCCACCTTCCGGTTGTTGCCAAAGAACATAGGGGGTTGTAGCATCATTTTGGTTGTAGCCAGAGAATTGGGGAGTTGGAGCTTCCCTCAGGTTGTAGCCTGAGAAAATAGGGGGTTGGAGCCTCCTTCCTGTTGCATCTGGAAAACAAAGGAAGTTGGTGCTTCCAATGAATGTAATTCTTCAAGACATATAAGAAAAAACATTCTGTGGTTTTCTCCCGATTTGGGTTTCCACGTAAAACACTGGTTTACTGTGTATGTATGTGATTGTTTATTTCTTATTACTCATTATTGGATAATAATTCTACATTGATACAACAATTGAAGAAAAAGGATTATAATTACGCTATTACTGATTCACTGCCCCTCTCAGTAATCCAATAATTGGAATCAGAGAAGGTTCCTTCAGAAATCAGTTTAACCACTGAAAGGTAGATCATGGAGAGTACCAACTCATATAAAAATGGAATATCACAGTTTGATGGACATAAGTATGCTTTTTGAAGCATAAGGATGAAGACATATATACAGGCACATGGATTTCAACTTTGGCAATCAATTGTAGATGGATACACAATGCCAACAACTCCACCAACAAATGACAAAGCAGTGAAACTCGGTGAGAATAATTCCAAAGCCAAAAATGCACTTTTGAATGGTCTTAGTGATACGGTATTCACCAAAGTTGCACATTGTAAATCTGCTAAAAATATTTGGGACAAGCTTCGAAATATTTATGAAGGAGATTCAAAAGTCAAAGCAGCAAAGCTTCAAACTTACAGAGGTCAGTTCGAACAACTAAAAATGAAGGAAGATGACGATATCACAACCTACTTCTTACGAGTCGATGAAACAATGAATGCAATCATAGGATTGAGAGAAGAAATCTAAGAATCTGTAATTGTTCAAAAGGTACTAAGATCTCTTCCTATGAGATTCAACCCTAAGATATCAGCACTAGAAGAAAGATTGAATCTAAACTCAATAAGCATGGATGAACTGCACAAAATCTTCAAAGCATATGAGATGAGAACTGAACAGGAAAATCCATATGTAAAAGAAGCAACCTTCAAAGCATCCAAAAGATCAAAGTAAAAGAAAAAGGAACAAGAAGAATATAGCAGCAGCAATGACGTCTCGGAAGATGATGAAGAAGTGGCCAACTTCGTCAAAAGACTGAACAAGGAAACCAACGGTAGGTATAGAGGTAAGATTCCTTTAATTTGTTTTAATTGTGAGGGTATTGGTAATTTTGCTAACAAATGTCCTCATAAGAAAAAAATAAATGATGAAGGTTACTCAAAAGGAAGATAAACATATAAAGGTAAAAGAACTACAAATAAAGTTTTCAAGAAAATCTTTTGCACCAAAGAAGACATCTCATCATATTATGAAGATGAAGTCAGTGACAGTGAAACATGGAGAGTTCTATTCATGGAAGTAGAAGACACTGATAAGGAAGACTCCGAAGAAGAAAATGAAGAAGCATATGAAGAAGAAATTGAAGAGGCAGAAGTTGACTTCTGAGAATAATTAATGAGAGCCATAGAAGTTATCAGAAGAGAAAAGAAGAAAAACAAGAAACTATAAGAAGCACTAGATAAGAAAAAAGACACTCAAGAACTAGAACAAATGGTCACAAAATTGAAGGTTCAAATAGAAGAAGATAAAATAATTGAAGAAGCACTCAAAGAACAGCTAGAAGGAAACGACAGGATCATTGAAAACCTAGAAGCAGAGATTGTCACACTAAGAAAGGATATTCAAAAGAAAAATACGCAGAATAGCTCAAAAGTTCTGGATGATATTATTAGTAGTCAAAAATCTCATCTTGACAAGTCTGGACTTGGATACAATCAGACAGAAAAGGGATCAAGCTCCAAAACAACAGAGCAAGAAACAAATCCAAAAATATTTGCAGAAACAATCAAAGGGGATAAAAATATATAAAAGGAAGATTACAGGGACAATCCTCCACCAAGAAGATTCAGATTTCAGAATCAACAACAGACAGATAGGCCTCAAGAAGAAGAATGATTCATAAGAGGACCTCCTTTCAGAAGATATTCAACTACTAGGTATCAAACTATATTTTTTGGTTTATGTTATGCATGCAATAATTTTGGACATAAAGCTGTAAATTGTAGAGCTAACAACAGGAACAATAACTACTTTGAGAGCCATACACAAAGGGGTTATTCAAGAATACCTAGTGAAACAGAGAGAATAAGTTACAACAGGTTTGAATCTTTGAGCACTGAAGTGGAATGTTACAAATGTAACAATTTTGGACACGGCCAAAAATTGCAGAATGACAGTCCCTCCTAAAGAACCTCAACAGAGTCACAAACAAGAACCTCAGAAAATGACATGGATAAGAAAGCAAGATCAATATACCAATGAAGAATGCACAGTCGCTCTACAATCTAAACAGGAGAAACGTGGTTGGTATGTTGACACTGGATGTTCAAAACACATGATAGGTGATAGAGACAAGTTTGTTACATTACGAAAGGAAAGAGATGGATCAGTCTCCTTCGGAAATGATGATTAACCCAAAATCATTGGAAAATGCACAGTCTGAATTGGGAACATGAATGAAAAGGAAGAAAATGTTCTACTAGTAGAAGATATGAAACATAATATTTTAAGTGTGAGTCAAATGTGTGACCAAGGTCATAAATTTACTTTCGATTCACAAAAGTGTGAGATAAGAAAATAAGGTTCAGGAAAATTGGTCGGTACAACTGCAAGAACTTCAAGCAACATATATGTGTTAAGAGAAATTGGAAATGAAAAGTGTTGTCTAGGAAAGGAAGATGAAAGTTGGCTATGGCACAGAAGATTGGGTCACATGAATTTTGATAACCTTGTCAAAGTCAGCAAAAGAGAAGCAGTTAGAGAAGTGCCCCAGATCACAAAACCAACCAACACTTTATGCAAGCATTGCCAACAAGGAAAAAAAAAAAAGACCAGGTTCAAATCAAAGGAATATTCAACAACAAAACCACTGGAAATTGTGCATACTCATATAGTTGGACCAACTACAACAAAAGGCTTAAAAGGTGAGAGATACTTTATGTTATTAGATGATGATTATACAAGAATGACTGTAGTTTGATTTCTTAAGAACAAGTCAGAAGCCTTTGAAAACTTCAATATCTACAAGGAAATGGTTGAAAATGAGATGGATTCAAGAATAAAATGCTTAAGATATGATAATTGAGGAGAATTCACCTCAAAGGAATTTATGGACTACTGCAGTAATCATGGAATAAAAAGGCAATTCTCCGTCGCTAGGACACCTCAAGAGAATGGAGTTGTTGAAAGAAAGAACATGATAGTACAAGAAATGGCTTGAACAATGATAATGGATTCAAAGTTGACAGATATTTTTTGGACACAGGCAGTGCATACAACAGTTCACATTGAAAACAGATTAATGATTAGAAACAACACTGATAAAACTCCCTACGATCTATGGAAAGGAAGACCAACAAATGTGAAGCACTTCAGAGTTTTTGGATGTAAATGCTACATCAAAAGAGAAGATGGAAGAATGGGAAAGTTTTACTCTCGCGTGGACAAAGGAATACTTGTTGTTTACTCAAGTACAAGGAAAGAATACAAGTGTTACAATATAAGATTAAACAAAGTTGTGGAAAGCATCAACGTAACAATTGATGAAACAGGTAGACCAGAATCAAAGGAAGAAGAAAACAAATCAATGGAACAACTTTTCTAAGAAGAAGATGAAAAATAAGTAGAAGAGGAAGATGAAGATGAAGAGAATTCAACATAAGCAGAAGAGTAAGTTCAACAAGTATCTCCAAAGACACCTAGCAAATGAGTACAAAAGAATCATCCTTCAGATCAGATTATTGGTAACAAAGATGCAGGAGTTGTGACTAGAAGAAAAATCCATTCACCAAAACAAACACACCTAGCACTCTTATCTACAATGGAACCAACCCGTTTTGAAGAAGCCAACAAGGATGAATTTTGGAATAAGGCCATGGATGAAGAATTGGATCAAATAGAGAAAAATGACACTTGGGAATTGGTTCCAAGACCAAAGAATAAGAATGTGATCGACACAAAATGGGTTTTCAGGAATAAATTGAATGAAGATGGACAGGTTACAAGGAATAAATCTAGATTGGTATGTAAAGGATATGCACATATTGAAGGAATCAACTTTGAAGAGACATTTGTCCCAGTTGCCAGAATGGAAGCAATCCGTTTGATTTTAGCTTATGCATGCTCCAAAAATGTTATAGTATATCAGATGGACGTAAAATCATCTTTTTTGAATGGGGAACTTGAAGAAGAAGTCTAAATTGAACAACCAGAAGGATTTCAGTTGTCAGAGAACACATACTATGTGTGTAAATTAAAGAAGGCCTTGTATGGTCTAAAACAGGCTCGTAGAGCATGGTACTCCAGACTGGATAAGTATCTACAAAAGATAAGGTTCAAAAAAGGAAGTGCAGACAACAACCTCTACATCAAGATAACTCAAGGTAATATTTTATTAATTGAAGTTTATGTTGATGATATTATTTTTGGTAGTGATGATGACAGGTTAAGCCAGAAATTTGCAAAATATATGCAGAATGAATTTGAAATGTCGTTACTTGGAGAACTATCCTTCTTTCTGG
>ML785437.1:236935-277283 GCA_009831015.1 Picea engelmannii
AACCAAGGAATTTTTATTTCTCAAACCAAGTATATCAGAGAAATGCTAAAGAGGTTCAGAATGGAAGATTGCAAACCAGTTATCACTCCCATGCAAACCAGTTGTAAGTTGAGCAAATATGATGATTCGAAGTCTACAGATCAGAGGCGATACAGGTCAATGATTGGAAGCCTACTATATGTGACAACATCCAGACCATATGTAATGCAGATAGTTGGATAGGTGGCACAATTTCAAACAACACCAAAGGAATCACATGTATTAGCAGTAAAGAGGATCTTTAGATATCTCAAAGGAACAAAAGATTTTGGATTATGGTATCCAAAAGGAAAATATCTATCACTTATTGCCTACACAAATACAGATTGGGCAGGTTGTATTGATGACCGATGAAGCACCAATGGTACAACATTCTACTTAGGTGAGTGTTTGGTATCATGGCTAAGCAAGAAACAATCATCAGTATCTCTATCTACAACTGAGGCAGAGTATATTGCAGCACCAGCATGTTGTACACAAGTTCATTGGATGAAACAAACTTTGACAGATATACAGGTTGAGTATGATGAGCCCATTCCAATATATTGTGATAATACAAGTGCCATTAGTATCTCAAAAAAACCGGTGATGCACTCCAAGACGAAGCACATTCCAATCAAGTATCACTTTCTACGGGAACAGGTTGCAGAAAAGAACACCAGAGTTGAGTATGTGGGAAAAAAAGAACAAGTGTCAGACATCTTTACAAAACCACTTCCAAGGGAATCCTTTGAATATCTTTGCCAAAGACTTAGAGTTATTTCTACTCCAAAGTGAATGCTTTTTTAATGCTTATCTTATATGTCTTAGATGTACACGAGGAAGCACCATAAGAGGACAATTCAGTTAGGGGGAGCAACCCCAGATGGAAAAATACCTTTCCCATTGATGACAAAGGGGGAGAGATTTGTCAGATGCAGAGGACATAGGCATGTTTCCATGGGGAGCATATTTATCAGATGCAGAAGACATAGGAATTGTTCCAGGGGGAGCATGAGTGATATGATTTAATTATTTCATCAGAGTGTTTCCATCAATGACAAAGGGGGAGATTGTTGATTAAGGTTGGTTGTCATTGGTCAACCCTTGAAGAAAGCCCCATAGCACAAAGGTTTGTGTAATGGACCCAATATTGTTTGATGTAAATATGAATCATTATTGTTTTGTCATGGTTAATAAGAAGTAAATATGGATGAACTCCAAAGTGGTCCCCTTATGGTGAAATCCCTCACGGGAAGACGCTTTGCGGAGTAAGAGAACCCATGCTTAATTGTGGAATAATGAGATGAAGGATAGTGAATTTGTCAGGAAAACTATCCTAGATGGATAGTGCTTGTCATGCCATTTCCGGTGGTATGTGGAATGTAACATAAATCCTCACGGTTAGAGAGTTATGTCCATGAGAAGTTGGAGACCCCAAGTTTGGGTAATGGACCCAAGTTTGTTTGATGGGTAACGGTATGAGTTATGATATATTTTCAGATAATAATATTCTATATGGATATTACATGTCATGCCATTTCTGGTGGTATGTGTAACGTCACATAACTCCTCACGGTTTGAGAGTTATGGCCTTACGAAGTTGGAGGACCCTCATATGTCATCTAGAAGCCCCAAAAGGTCAAAGTAGTCAAAGTGGTTTAAGAGATTTTTAAAGGATAGATAATAAAGTGAAGTGATGAGTGTATTATAATTCAAATTGAATACAAAACAAATTATTTCAATAATAATTTTAATGGAGAAATTAGAAGTGGGTTAACCCTAAAATAAGGAAAGTCGACCAAGTGACCTAGAAGATGTTTGTAAGGAAGCTACTTGGAGAGTATAAATAAGAGGCACGGCTCTCTCATTTAACAAACACTTGAGAATATTGAATATATATAGGTTTCTGAGGTAACCAAGGAAATCTAAACTAGAATTCTGAGTGAAGGTGAAGAAAATAAGGCTGAAATGCAGGGAAGGATAAATTCTTTTGATGGTGCTTTCTAAGGTATGTTATTTACAGGTCATCTCACCATTTTCGCTATAATTTTTTTTTTTGTAACGATTCAAACCGTGAAATTGATATGAAATTGAGAAAACATATCCAAGTATCTGTGGTAAAAAATTCAGCTTGTGGTTTGTTGTATTTTTGGAGTTACACTCCGTGGAAAATAGGGTTTGTGGCTAGTCCTGAAACTAGTCAAAAACAAGTGTTTCGAGTAAAAACGTCGCAACTTCTTCATAAAAGATCCAAATTCAATGAGATAAAATGTGTTTGTTAGGGTACATTCTTTAGTATTTTGTATAATAGTTTCATATCAATTCAACAAATATTCCATGCAGGGCACACTCTACAAGGTTTCTCTCTAGAATAAGCCAGAATTCAGCAAGGTATGCCATTTTTGCTATAACTCATTTTCTGAGAGGTTCCAAGTAGTGACACTTGGAGAAATTGAATAAAACACACTGAAGAACATTGTATATCAATTTCAGATATTTATACATTACAGCTACAAATTTATGATTACTTCAAGTTAGGGTTGTTGACTAATCCAAAACTAGGCATGTGAGACTAAAGAAAAGTTTGATGAAAATGCTAGTCTATTGTTTTTAAAGTTAAGGAAGGTTTATAGGAATGTGATCATATACACCAGGTCTATTACAAAGCTACAAATTATATTTTGATGATGAAATTGATGAGGGTTTTTGGTTGAGTTACATGTTGAGTACATGGTTGAGACAAGTAGTTGATGAGTTGGCACATACATGAGGTGTATAGTTGATGATGTTGGTTGATGAGTAGTTGAAACATGATTGGTACATACTTGGTACATGGCAGAATGCACTTGTTTATGGTATAGGTTGATTACAGGTTGTTCGGTACAGGTTGGTGCATGGTTGATGCACTTGTTTATGGTACAAGTTGATTACAGGTTGAGGTATAGGTTGATGCATGGTTGATGCATGGTTCAGATTTATTGGGATAGATTTACAGCGGTATATCTCACAGTGATAGTGTGACAGTGGTTCCATCATTCTACTTCTACTTCAGGGTGGTAGGATGGGGCAAGGACAAGTGGTTGTAGCCACCTTCCGGTTGTAGCCGAAGAACATAGGGGGTTGTAGCCTCCTTCTGGTTGTAGCTAGAGAATTGGGGAGTTGGAGCTTCCCTGAGGTTGTAGCCTGAGAAACTAGGGGGTTGGAGCCTCCTTCCAGTTGCAGCTAGAAAACAAAGGAAATTGGTGCTTCCAATGAATGTAATTCTTCAAGACATATAATAAAAAGCATTTCGTGGTTTTCTCCTGATTTGGGTTAACACGTAAAACACTGGTGTACTGTGTATGTATGTGATTGTTTATTTCTTACTTCTCATTATTGGATAATAATTCTACATTGATATAACAATTAAAGAAAAAGGATTATAATTATGCTATTATTGATTCACCCCCCCTCTCAGTAATCCAACAATAATAACCTTGAAACCATGTTTGACAAATTGTTTGAAAACATGCATATGTACTTAACCTTGTATATTGAGTTGTTTACCTAGTCTCATAATCTTAGAAACTAGAAGTATTTGTAACTCTCCCACACCTATGATTGATTTCAAATGCATGGAAGATATCTTGATTAACATATAATTTGATATTGAGAGTGAGTGTTTGTATTATAGTAAAAAACATTTTTAATTTGATTTCAAAATTACCCTCACAAATTCTCACAATTATTTTTTTATTTTCCGAGTTACAATGCTCGATGAAAACCCCCGAGTACTTCCCCTCATTTCAAGGATGGAAAGTTTTCATTAATTCTCAAAAATCCCAAGTTCATTGTTAAAAAATGCTACAAATCTACTTGAGCGTGCTTATAAAAATGCACAAGAAGTTTTGTAAAAATGTAATTTTTAATAAATTATATCTTATATATAAATATTAATTTACTTTTATTAATAAAAGTAAATTATCGAAAAATATACCAATAGAACCCTAAGTCATTAAAAAAAAGTCAATTGTCTACCAAGGGTTTCCTCAATGTGAGTGTGAATTCCTTAGTTTCCATTCCTCAACATCCATTCATGTTAGCATGCATTCCTCAACCTGCATTGAATAATCTCGTGTCGATGATCTCAACTATGAACCCATAAAACAATGGCCAAAATTGAAATATGGGTGAAACAATTGAAATAGGCGGCTCCTAGGATGAAAATTTCACTGTCAACAAATTCCAAGAGTGTGCTGATGCATGGAGAAACACAAAGAATTGTCTATTATGTATGCTAAATATCCTGAGAAGAGGAGAGGTTTTTGACTTCATATTTGGACCCTTGAATTTTGAAGCTTAGGATATAGATGATTCCATAGATAATTATGATGATATAGCTATGTAATTGAAACTATTTTGGCATAGGGTATTGTTTCCCACACACAAAAACCTCCCAATTTTCTTCTCTTACAATCTCTCTAAGATAAGGAATTGGGCCCCCATTCAAATCTTCATACTAGGACCCTCTCTCTCTCTCTCTCTCTCTCTCTCTCTCTTGCGTGAATGACTAATCCTGAGTTGTCCTCACACTCTCCCTACTTTACCATTTCCAGTCTCTCCTCTTATCACTTCAACTCATCGATCTGCACATCAGTGGATTCCCCACTCTTGCGCCGATATGTAGTATACCAACAAACACATCCTTTCTTCCACCTACACAATGGAACGCTAATGATTTATTCGTCGATACACAGACCACTTTCCTTTCCCTCTCTTTTCGTTGATGTGTCAACAGGAGGATATCGACCCCACATCGTCGTCAAGTGCATCAACAATGATCTTCTTCCTCTCATCAACAATGACCTAGGTAGAAATGCCCACCTTCATCTCAGGACCTATCTTATCCTTCTCCAAATCAAATCTTTCTTGATGCGCTCGTAAGTCAATATCCTAACATTTCCAATGACTAAGCTCCCCACACCTAGTCAGATAGTTGGTCACTGATTACCTACCACACTTAACCTTCTTCATAATCATAGTCATAATCAAATTTTTCTGTTTTACCAACATATTTAATCATACATGTCATACTAGCTTGTTTTCTTTTTGTTTCCTCATTTTATGACTAAATATTGATTGTGAAAGTACCATCTAGAATCAGATGCCTTAACCACAACACTTGTTGGTATTGCACTGGCTTTGAAACACACCTTGGAAGAAATTTGGTCCTTCGAGCTCTTAAACAGTACTAAGTGGTCCAAACGTCAATTGGTTGTTTTGGCATATTTACAACTTTGCACTATTGACATGATTCTTGAGTTGTAATAGATGAACTAAGATTGTATACACCACAAATGATGTAGGAACTTACGAAATCAATTTTGTGTGAAGAAACATCGAAAGAGGGACATGAAATTCCATTAAAAAATGCCTTTGAGCATAAGTTTTCATCATTCGTCAAAGCAAATTTTAATTTTTGGAAACAAGCCAATCATATGATTTCCGCCATTGTTTTTTTTGACAGGAACGGATAATGGGATTTTATTATAGAAAAACAGTGGTAAACCACTGGCACTGTTACATATGAGCTAGGCCAAACTTGGCTAAACAATTACAAATGTCACACAAGTAGTTCTTAACATAGTCATTACTTGCGAAGGCTTCTATACAAAACGACTTCCTCGCAGAGTTTATTTGCAGAGGCCAATTCCTGGCCTAGGTGTCTCTTGCCAAATTACTTTGAGCCTCCCTTCTTGGGGTGATCCCTCTCCTGCTTCCATTTTTTATTCAGCTGCTCCATATTTTGTTCCAGACTGTTGACCCTTTCATCAAATTCTTGTTTTGGGTCTTTGAGTTCCTTGCAAAGTTTCCCCAGCTCCTCAGAAAGACCGAATTTGGAAGAGGTGATATCATTTTCCAACATCTCCAGCCGTCTCCCTATGTCAATATCTAAGTTAAGGAGGAATTCATCCAGGTTGTTTAGTTGATGCCTAAGATGCTGGATGTTCACCTCCAGTGCTGCCAACCACTCTTTCGTTGTTGGCTTACTGCCTGATCTTGATGCCATTGCTTCCCTTACTGCTTCTGGGTTGCTTCTCCTATGCAGGGTTCTATCTCCTCTGATCACTGTGCTACTGTGTGCCTTCCTTCCCAGTCTTCGACTACTTCTGGACTGTGTGGATTCCTTCCTTGCATCTCCTTTTAACTAAAAAAAACACAGATTCGCTGCTCCCATGTGATACGCGCGATCTAGAGAGCATGGGCTCTTTCTTGATTTAAATGACCAAATGATGGGTGATTCCATCAGATCTAACTTCCTCATGACTGCTGACTATGGTGGATTCGATCTTGTACCTTCAAGGACTTGACTTTCCCACTTGCCAGCTCGTATCCCTGTTTTATTCCAATTTCTCATGGGAGTTCGCAACTGGTCAAGGTTTTGTTGATTTGTAAGGTTCCAATTCTTGAGAGGGATCCCCCATTGGCCTCTTCGTCTACTGTTGCATTCATTCCCTGAAAGACGTGGTAAAGATGATAAGTTCGAAGCTTTCCTAGGAAGAGATGGATTTTCTCCAAAATGTGTTGAAGTTTTGCATTTTGGGCTTTGTTTCAAAGAATTAAGGCTTGGATTATTAGCCCTGAATCCCCAATTATTACCAGTTCCCGGACGTTGTGCAAAATAGCTTGATTTAGCCCTTGCCAGAGGGCTAGTGCTTCTACTATGTTATTGGTTTCTGTGCCAAGTCCCCAAGCATACCTAATTTCTGGGAGTTCATTGAGGCCTACCAGGATTTCTCCTCCTCCTGCCACTCCTAGGTTCCCTTTGGAAGCTCCGTCAAAGAAAAGAATGTACTTGTTTTCCTTTTGTTTCCATTCTTCAAACTCTTGCTCCTCCATCTTGATTTCCCATTCTTGGCGGTTTGAGTTGCTATGAGTTTGCTGCTGTTGGTCTTGGAGTTTAAGATGTTCAATCTGGAGTTTCTCTTCTAATTCTAACGGCTTGGAGTTTGTTGCTTTATAGAAGTGGGGGGCGCTCTCACCAAAGAGGGCCTTTATCTTTGTGGCTACCTGGGCATGGATTCTTTTGGCTTCTCTAAATAACCTATTATTTCATTCGAGCCAGATCTTCCAGAGAATAAATTTTGGGAGAGTTATCCAAAGAGTGGAGAGTTGACCCTTTTTTGTTGTTTGAAAAGGGAAAAGGGAGTTCCAATTCCGGAGCAGGGCGATGACTTCTTAAGGTAATACAAGAGTGTTTGGGTGCAGTCCAAGGGTTAAATGCCAGAATTCTTTGGAGTAAGTGCATCTTAAAAGTAGGTGGTCTGTAGTTTCCTCTTCTTGATAATAGAGTGGGCATCTGGAGGGGCCTTCCCAACCTATTCTTCTTAGATTTTCGCCAGTGAGAATAACTTTGTGTGCCATGGTCCAAACATACATATCTATCTTCAAAATTGACTTGGAGGACCAGATGGCTTTCCAAATTTCTGGGTTTGGGGGGACATGGGGGACTGCTGCTATATGTTGATATCCTGTTGCTATAGTGTAAATTCCATAAAACGGTCCCCACCCTCTCTTGTATTTTTTCCTTTTTTTTTAAGGGGGTTTTCGCCTGCAGCCAATACTTTAGCATGTTCCATTCCTCTTCTAGCTCCGGGGGTAAGTTGGAAATTTCCCACCTTAGCCAGGAGTGTCTCTCCTCGTTTTCCCAACATGATATATCCCACATATTTTGTAAATTCTTGAGTCTCGTCCACTCTTTTAGACGATCCATACCCTGCTTTGAGTCTAGTGGTGGGTTTCCCATGATTTAGTCTTCCCAAACCTTGATTTCTTTACCATTGCTTGGTATCCAAGTGAGGTGAGGTTTAAAGTGACTAAGAGCCTTCTGGCATAGAGAGAAAATTGGGGATCCTTTCTCCACCTTTGTTGGAGGGTCAAGGAACATTTTCCTTAGGCCTCGAAAGTGCTTCTTCCATAACACTCTTTTAATATAGGAGGAATTGCCGGTGATTATGCGCCATAAGATCTTTGCTCCCAGTGCTAAATTTTGAGTCTAGGGGTTTTTAAATTGGAGTCCCCCTTCAAGGTAGGGCTTGATTATTTTTTACCATCTTATAAGGTGCAATTTCCTCCCTGTCTGCTTCCCTCCCTCCCAGAGGAATCTTCTGAATAATGCTTCAATTTTCTGGAAAGTGGACATCGGGGCCAAAAGTAAGGAGAATTGGTAGATCGGGATGCTTGCTAACATTGCTTTGATGAGGACCAATTTTCCTGCAAGCTTTAACCAATTTTATCCCCAGGAGTTTATTCTATTTTTAATTTTTCCTATCAGCTGGTCCCAATGCAAATCCTTTGGATTGGATTTGAAAATAGGGACGCCCAGGTATTTAAATGCATCCCAGGTGGTGCAACCTTCCATTCCAAGGATTCTTGAGATATCTAGCATCTCCCTTGAAGTTATGTTCCACCCAAAGATCTTACTTTTAGTCAGGCTTATCACACTTCCTGAGACTTCTATGTAGGTGTCTAACTCCTTTTTGAATTTCCTTGTTGTAGGCATACTTTCTCCTCCCATTAGCGACGTGTCATATGAAAATTGGGCGTGGTTGATGTCTTTTACCCCAGGGGCAATTCTCAAGCCATGAAGGTTGTTATGTGATTGGCCATGGTCCAGTTGGTAGCTAAGAACAGAGGCTTGGATGGTATAGAGGAGTGGGGAGAGGGGGCAGCCTTGATGAAGACCTCTCGATGCTTGAAAGAACTTAGTGGCCCGACCATTCACCAGAGGGGCTATCCAAGGGGAGCCAATACAAGATTTAATCCAATTTATGAAGGAGGGTGCGAAACCAAAATTTTCCATGACCTTGAATAGAAAATTATGTCTGACTCTATCAAACTCATTTGCCAAGTCGAGTTTGATTATCATACCTTTGTCTTTTCTGCAAACGCTTGAGTGCAGGGCATCTTGAATGAGGATGATGTTGTCCACTATATACCAGCCTTTTACAAAAACTCCTTGATTTTCTAGGATAATTGCGGGAAGGATATTTTTAATTCTGTTAGCTATTATTTTGGTGAGGATTTTGTAACTTGTGTTGCAAAGAGAAATTGGGTGAAACCTTTCAAAGTTGACTACTCCTTTTTCTTTGGGAATGAGAGAAAGAAAATATGAATTTATTCCTCCTCCTATCTTTGTGCAAGTCTGAGATTTTCTGATCATCTTTGTGAGGTCTGATTTTGTTATATCCCAACTGTTTTGGTAAAATCTAGCTATGAACCCATCTGGACCTGGGGCTTTGTCTAGGTTCATTTGATCAAGTGCCTCTTTTATTTCTTGTTGATCGACTACCCTGGTTAGCTTGATGTTGACATCTTCATGAATGAGGGCCAGGACTAAAGATAGGGGGTAGTATTTGGGATCTATAGCATTTCTTTGAGTTTATGTGTAAATATTTTCGAAGGCTTTTGCCACAGTTTCTTTTATGCCTTCATTATCTGTTATCGTCTTATTTTGGGCCTAATTTTTCATGACATTCTTGAATTGCTTTCGATCTTGTGCTTGTTTGTGGAAGAAGCCAATATTTTTATCCCCTTCTTCCAACCAGAGGCTCCTGGATTTTTGTTGCCAATACTTTTCCTCCTCTCTACAGGCTTGATGCCAATTCCTTTAGAGTTGATCCTCTTGTTGCAAAGTTTCTTAGGTGATTCCTTGGTTTTCCATATCCAGCTGGTGTTTTTCAAGCTGTTTTTGGGTTTCTTGGCAAGCTAGAGTAGGGTTAGGTAGAGGTTTTTCCCAGGACTTTAGCGCTACCTTTAATCTTCTGAGTTTTTCTTCCCAAACAAAGAAGGTGGAGCCTCTTACTGTTTCATTCTAGGTTTTGGTAACTAGATCCTGGAAGCTTTCATCTTGGAGCCAGGCTGGGCTAAATCTGAAAGGGACTGGCCTGGGGTTCTTGTCATGTGAAATATACAACATGATTGGTTTGTGGTCTAAAACACTATGAGGGAGGATGGAGGAGGACATGGTGAGGCCCAAAAGCATAAATGTGCTATGAACTAAGAACCTGTCCAGCCTAGCAACAATGTGCCTTGGTCCTGCCCTGTTATTAGACCACGTGTATTTCCCTTTAGTAGGTTTGAAATCTTCAATCTCCCAATCTGACATGATATCTTCTACCCATTCCATTGATGGATCTCGCACAATGGAGCCACCTTTTTTCTCGGTCACTGCTAGGGTCACATTGAGGTCCCCTCCAATAATGATATTTTCCAGATCATTTAGAAGTAGGTAATCTTTTAGGTCATCCCAGCAAAATCTTTTTTCCTCTAAGAGGACAAGCACATAAAGATTGAAGAGACTTACCTGTCGGCGTGTTTCTTTGTGAAGGAGGTTGGTGTAGATCCAGTGCTTGCATGGTTCATATTTAATGAGGTCATACTTCGTATGGTTCCAGAGAGTGCCTATACCTCCTGAGGCTCCTCTTGCGCTTTATGATATTCCTTTGCTTGTTTTCCAAAGTGAGTTTGTTATGTTGATGAAGTCTTGTTCTTCCATCTTGGTTTCCTAGATAAGAAGGATCTCGAAGTTTGAAGTTCTAATGATATGTTTAATCACCTCTTCCTTTATTCTATTGCTGAAACCCCTGCAATTCCAGGAAGTTAGTCTCATGATTTACCTGGGGGGGAGATATGGGCTCCTTGAGGGGCCTTGGAGTTCTTCCTTGTGTGCCTAACATTGATCAGTTGTTTGATTGTTGGCTTCAATCCACTCAAGACATCTTTGTATGTCTCCTTTTCTCTTTCTTCTTTCTTGTATTTTCTGCCTCGACCTATTTTTATTGGGGTGATAATGGTGTCACTTGCTCCCTCGCTGTCACTGTCTGAGGAGACCTCTCCTTCCTCCACTTCTGGCTCTAGGTTTTTTCCCCTCGCGTTTTGTCCTTTCTCTTCCACCCTTTCTGGCATCATCTCCTCTCTGGCATTTGGAGTTGACTTCCCTTGCTCTGCTTCTTCTATAGGTAAATCCTGAGGGGCTTCGCCTGCTAATTTCTCTATTTCTGGATCTATCCCCCTAAACCTGTTTGATGTCATTGTCTTTGGTTGGTTTCCTTGCTCCTTGGATTGAGAAGGGTTTGTATTTTCATTCCCTGGGTCTTTTTCCTTGGATGAGGATCTTCCTCTTCTGGGCTGTTTCCATCCTTCTCCATTGTCTTTCTCCTTGTTTGGGTCTTTATGGCAGTTTCACTAAAAGTGGCCATACTCGTGAAAAACCCTACATTTGAATGAAAGTTGTTCATAATCTAGCTTCTGGTAATGCTTCCAGTCTCCTACCTTTAACTTTATTTCCTTTGGGACACCTACCTCTAGATCCACTTCCACACAAATGCGCACGCAGGAGTATTGGTCCTTGGGGTCCACTCTGTTGATATAATGACCAAGACCATTTCCGATTTCCTGGAGTGAAGTGGGATTCTAGCAATGGATTGGGAGTTTGGGAGTCTTACCTAGACTGGGACATCCTTGGGTACTTCCAACACTAGATCAAAGTTTGGTGTCCAACAGTTTAGATAGAGACCTTGAGTTCCCATGAAATAAGGTCCGTTTATGAAGATGAGATCTCGATCTTCTTGCGAGATGAATTTGAAGATAAAGAAGCCTCTTCCCACCGCATAGTAGGTTACACTATTCTGGATCAGTGGGCACCAGTTTCTTTGGATCCAGTTGTCTATGGACCTGGTTGAGGGCCAGAGCCCCATAAATTTCCTACCAAACCACGATATGACAGGGAGACTACTACACACATAGGGTGTTCAGGGGGAAGATAAATCTCTGGAATCGAGTTGAGTTTCTTAACGAAACTTGGGGGAGTAGCTGGGGGAAGCTTATTTCCATGGGTGACTAGAAGATTGCGGAATGAGTCAGTTGTGGAAGGAGGGGGCGGCGACGCCCCTCCTTCAAGGGCAGCCATGGCTGCAACATAAGCGCTTAGAAGGTTAACCTTAGGCGACCTCATAAGCGCTCATGCAATACATTAGCGACTGTATGATTTTCGCCATTGTTATCCCAACACAAATCAGAATTTAAATCTAATTCCTGAAAGTGCCAAAATGAGTCACCTAAGATTTCTTATCCGAACCAACCACATCAGTCGCTACACAGGTAAAATATTCATATGGAAAAATTAGTTGGATCGCCGAAAGTGCTTCTCAGTGTTATTTATAGTGCAGAATACGATACTCCAATCCAACTTCCTATGAGAAAGTAATGAATTTTTAAAAGTTCCTTCGATACTATAAGCAAGAGGTTTGAAAAGTGGTTTTCTCGCCTCCCACACGAAATTGATAAAATTTGGTATTATTGATTTTAACGAAAATGATTTAAGTTTTAATTCTTTTCCACGATTTTAAATGTAAATTCAAGTTAAAATTTAATTGTTTGAATTTAGATTTTATTTTAATATAGGGTAATAAAAAAATAAGGAAAAATGAGTCTTAAATAAAAAAAATTCTTATACTGTAATAATAAAATAAAAGAAAATAAATAAAGGGGAGACTTCAATAATGAAATCATAATATTTAGGGTCATCAGAAAACTTGAAAAGAATGTCTCTGAAACCCTTAAGAGGTTTTGGGAGGAACTTCACCTCTCTCCATCAACATACTTGAAAAGAACTTCACCGCTCATCATCAGAGGCCATGAAACCAAGTTATCTAAAGATCATCATAGGAAATGAAAGCTAGTTCTCTAATGGTTGATCAAAGGAAATGAGGAAAACTCCTCTAAATCTCATCAGAGAGGTTAATTGCAATCCCTTTGAGTCTCATCGGTGAAGTTAATGAGAATGTCTTCGAATGAGATCGACAAAGTCGATGGAAAGTGCTATGATGAGATCAAAGAACTTGATAAGAATATATTCGAATTGAACTGGATCGACTAATGGGAATAAATCTAGTCACATTTGTCTAGTTATCGTTGACAATTAAACGATCGATAGGTTTGATAGCAAGAAGATACATTTAAAGTTGGCGCTTCTAGATTCATATTTTTTGGGGGTGGCACACTTACTGGTCGAATTTACTCCATGTTTTTGTATAAATTGACATTGAACCACCTATTGAAACTACGATGGTTCCCCTTTTACATAGTGTTTGTTTGTGGTAAAGAAAGAGATAGTTCAAACCCCCAAGCTCCTCATCAACTTCTATTTTATGAAGTAATTAGACAATGAAACTGAATTCTGAAGTTATCTGTTGGGCCCTTTGTTTTGATAAATAGAAGTTGCGTAAGATACCACGGAGCCAGAAAACCAAGAAAATGAAGGAAAAGAAGGACGAGTGAAAGAGAATGCACCAGAAAGGAGTTGGAACAGAAAACGATTAGAGGCCAATGCACAATCAGTTTTGGGAGGATCAATTGAAACAAAATCAAGAAGAGGAGAGAGCTCATGGGTTCTCAATCAACAAGAAAGGATTATAATATATAATGAAAGAAGATAATTATAATTGGGATGGGTAGTGAGAACTGGTTTTGTGCCATATTGGGAATGTAAGGGAAACTATTCTTGTATTACAATAGAGGTTGTAGGAGCAAGAGACTAGAGAGAATATGATCTAGTCTTGTACTATCTTGATATGTACTTGTTGATTCTCTCTGGCATGAAATTTTATATGTCTGAGATAAGCTGCACATGTATTTTGAGTAAGGACTCTGATATAATAAAATACCGATGAGGATAAATTTAAAAAAATACCTCTGTATATGATGATTTTTGTCTCCATGGAATGATATAATGTTATGTCTATTATGCATGATCCTTTTGTATTTATTTATGATATCCTGTGCAACTTTGTTCTTCTGTCCTAGGTTATGAGGTGTTAAAGACTATAATATGGTTAATCTATGTTGCAAAAGAATGCTATTAATCTTGATAACTTGTATATCTGACTAAGCATTCTTATTAACCTTCCCTAATCTTCATGTCTCGATCATGCTTCGGGTGAGATTTCTTCCCTTCTGGGAAGATGAAAATTCCAGTGCACTAGACTACATCAGTACACTTTTGTTAGTAACCTGAAGAGGACCCTAGTCTAAAAACTTTGTGCCAACAAAATGGTTCCGTTGCTGGGACCTTTTATTTAAAGGGAACTTGTATGGAGGATGCTTCCTTAAATCCACAGATATTATGTTCAACAGTGGTGGGAATGAAAGTGTGATGCATTCATATGGAAGGAAGAAGAGGTATGAAATTTGAACTTGAAAAATGCAAGAAATTCTATCTTCTACTCGGAAATATTGAATAACCAGTATGATATCTTCTGGGTAAAATTCCTAGAAGAGTTGTTCCATTGGGTATATCGGCTACAGGAAGCTCCAGAGTTCAAAGAGAATGTCAAGAAAATATGTACTTGGGATCTAGAGAAGCTAGCAGAGCTCAATAGTATGGATCATCATATTACTCGAGCAGTGGATTTCTGGGTTGACACAACTTTGGAGGGTTATATGATTGAGTTTGCAAGGAAGAATCATCAATATTTTTCATGAGCAGAAGCAATATTCAAGAAAGGTGCACGCAGAAGACTATTGAGGGAAATTATCATATGGATCAAAGTCTTCTTTATGGAAGAGGGGATGCTAATTTTTCCCTCGAGTGAGATGGCAACCTAAACACTTGCACTCGGGGTGGGGTGATCTCGGGGTAGGTTCATGACCTAAGAAGGGGGATGGGTTCTTTGACAGATGGGGAATAGGAAAGAAAAGAGAAAAAGAAGTGAGAGAGCCATGAAGAGAGTCGCCATAGTTGATAAATGATCGTAGGGAAAGGTAAAGAAAGAAATGAAGCAGTCCGAGGTGTTGCGAAAATAAATCGGACCAAGAGAAATGAATGAAAGAAAGATGGAAGAGTTGCGGAAGTTGCGAAGATAAGAAAGGTTGGCCAGTCTAAGATTGTAGGAAAGAGAATTGTGGAGAGAAACAAGTCCCCAGGTGGGTGGATGAGAAGAGGAGTTAGTAGAAGAAAGGGAATACAAATAAGGTCTAGATCTTGAGAAAGACAAAGAATATTTGTCCCCGATCTCAGGAGGAGTCGGGAATGAGGTTGAGTAGGCTACTCCAGAGAAAGAAAATGTGATTCAAATTATTTTCGGCACGAAATGAGAGAGAAGATATAAAAAAAATATATACAAAGGTATTGCAAGAGAGACAATAATATAATAGATATATATCAAATATATAACAAGATACACAAATATTAAGTAATACACAATTTCTATTAATGAGAGAAATGTACAAAACTGTAGAAATACGAGTGAAAGGCTCGCTAGAATGGTGGCAACTTATCTCTGAGAAGAGATGTGACGGATACTCACATTTGAAATAAGATGACCATTACAATGAGGCTCCAAAGTAAATTTTAACATAAATAAAAATCCAAAACCCTAACCCTGGAAGATGAAAATCCAACAGTTTTGTGGACCTCATTTTGGGTAGTTTGGTGTATCAACTTCCCGGTGGTGTAACTTTGGCATACAATCTCCATTTGGGGTGCAAGATATCTCATTGGAAAGGTATTTTCGAGGAGATTAATTTTGGGGGATAAATAAGAGCCTTCAACTATAATTGAGGTGCTCTATCTAGAAAAAACTTCAGCTAGGACCTGGAAATGGGCCCAGAAGTTTAGGAACCGAAAAACTACTAAAAATATTAAATTGACCAAAGACTATTTTGAGCCAGTTGGAATAGGTGGGTGGACACTGATATCCACATAGATAAATCCTCCCTCCTTAGGAGGAAATGGTATCCATTTCTTAGGAAGAAATGGTCTCCATTGCATTGAGTGCCCGAGGGAGAGGGAAAAGTGTTTGCTGAATCTGCATCTTGATGAGTTGCTTGCCTTGCTGGAGAAGTTGTGTTGTTTATCTTGTTGAAGGTTGTCATGAACCTGTGGTTGGAAGGGTTGGAACTTTTTAAATAGTCCAAATACATGACATGAATGTGTATATAAGGAATCATTGAGCTTTTCTTCAATCTTGTCGAGCTGCTTCTACTGGACAAAAGGTGCTTGCACTGAGGCTGTAGTGGTTGCAGTGTTCTTCTGTTGACCTTTTGAACAAACTGTTGTTACACATCAAAATTACTCATTTCAATGATGAACTATTGTTGTCATTACAAGGGTCGCATATTGGCCACAAGTTTCGCAAGTGTCATAAACATCATACTTCCATATCGCTTATGTCGTGTCTCTAACCACATCACAAGGACACTTGAGATAACCTCAAAGTCTGGTTTAAGAAGGAGAAATCATCTGATGAAGAGTACACAGATTTTTCCATGGAAAGAACCACTCAAAAGTCATTTTTGAAGGTCAACACTCCCCTATCCACTATTAAGGAGTGCCAACGCTCCCTACCCTTCTTTGGGGGAGCATTCCAGCACTCTGTCAACCCTTCTGGGGGAGCGCTGGGCTTTTTTAAGGAAATTTTGGGCAACGCTCCCCTACCGACTATCAGGGAGTGCCAACGCTCCCTAACCTTCTTTGGGGGAGCGTTGCAACACTCTGTGTCCCATTCTGAGGGAGCTCTGGCCTATTTGAGGGAATCTTGGACTGTTGAGGAGAATCAGGGATAAATACCCCTCATCTCTGGAGTTAGTTGGATTCGAATCTGAGGTCAAGGCTGGATTTTAGGGAGGATCCACAACTAATGGAGAAATATCCTCAACCTATCCCAAGGATCTCTAAGGTGGTTGGGCCTCTCCAAGCTTATATAAGGAGGGCTTCTCATAGTAAAAAGAACATGGCAGTTTAGAGGCATCAAAATTATGATCTCATAAGGGATAATTATTAGTGAAGTATAGTCATTCTGCTGGTGGATTATTTGAGCAAAGGGGTTGGACAAGGAGAGTTGGAAGAGGTTTTTGCAACTTCATCAAAGGTATGTAAGTATTTCTATCTAGTTCTCATTAAAAAATGTGCTTGGCATGTTTCTTTAAAGGTTGTGTATGCCTACATGAACTTGTCTTTGATAGATAGATCTAGTTTTGGATTAATCATGGTAGAATAGGAAGTTTTTTTGTCTTTGCTATTATTGGATTGCAGGACTTGTTGAAGAGCTTTGGGATCAAGGCTCAACTTGGATTGGGGAAGGACAAACATCGGAAAAAGGTACATTCTTATTCCTTTTATCTATTTGATTGACTTATCTAGGTTTAAAAGGATGTCAGTGACCAAAGTTATCACTTTTCTATATTGATCTTAGAGATTTAAGGTTTAAGAGGAAATCCACTTGTCCTCAGAGGGATTTTCCTGTAACAAAAATTGGTGAATCCATTGGGGAAGGAATCATATTTGTATTTACTTGGTTTGTCCCTACCCTTTTACCACCTTTCACATAAATTTTACTATTTGATCATCATCCATTAGCCTTCTCCTACCTTCACTAGCAATTTCACCAATTTTTATGCATTCTGGGTGAGTTTTTCTTCATTTGTTTGACTGCTTTTTGAATTTATAGGTGGCTCAATGCCCCTATGTAGGCCATATCAGAGCGCTAGAACTCCCCTATAATTCTTTAGGGAGAACTGCAAAATTTTGTACCCTTGAGACAGGGAGCGTTGGTCTCCTTTTTGGAGGTGTTTTGCCCTTTTCTGCTCAGATTTTCTCATCTTGTTTTGTGGAAGTATTTACCCAGACTTTGTGATTGGTTTGTGAAGTTATTTAGGTTGATATTTGGTTCTTATCACCCCTTATTTTCTTGATTGGATCTTGAAACATTTTCTGAAATGTGAAATTTCCCTTTCTAGCTACTTGTTTTGTCGGGACAATTTGAGTGATTTCTCTTTCTCTCCGTCTTTTCTTGGATTCTTCTATGCATTTTCTTGTGTTCCTTGAATTCTTTATTGGTTGTAGAATTCTTGTTTGTGTTATTGTCAGAACAAGTTTCTACTTATTTCTTTCATACCTCACTTCCTTGAGTGCATGCTTTGTTTGTAGGCTTTTTGCTTCATGTCTTTTTCATCTGCATATGACTCGTTCTTCTGATTGAAAGTTGTGGAGCATTGAAGTAGTTGTATTTAATTTCTTTATACATTAGAATCAAACAAATACCATACTTTCATTCTTGATTTTGGGTAGTGAAACTAACTTGCATTTGAAGTAGCAGAATTGGATGGTTTTTGGCATTTTGGGACATTGTGCATCTAGAATGATAAACATTTTCTCCTTCTCATAATATAGATTTCATCGAAGTGAAATGTTTGCATTCTCATTTATTTGCATTGTTTAGAGTCGGTCAAAAAATAATTTAGTCCACGCCATTTTCCTCTTGAGTAAGCAACAACCTTAAAATAAAGCACTAAACTAAAATTTATTAGACATTTTTACATTTTCTGTTAGGAAAGCTACATTAGCTTAAGGTGTAGGGCTTTGGAATAGGTTGAAAGGATAAATTTCCAAAGCTGTCAAACAAACTTAGCATCTTGCGATAGGGAGAGAAAATCCAATTTTCGTATAAGATTACTGGGATCCCCTTCTCACACAGGGGTTACACACAAGGTTGCATTCAGGAGAGTTACAGATATTATCCCTCCGTGGTTTAACCATTCATAGTAGTCAAATCATATATTGGGGGTTCTTATTCATGTTCAACTGTCTTCATTGGGTCTCACTGCTTCGTGAATTACAAATCCGTTCGGGGTCCTTTGGAGTTCTACCGGTCCACTTGTCCTTAGTTCTCTCGAAGGATTTCAGACTTGTTATCCTGCCCATACGTTCAGATTGGACTATCAACTGTACCCACCTAGGGGCTGACTATGAGTTGGTGACCTTAGTAGCCATAATCTTCAGGGTCTTACACAAGGTGACGATGAAGGGAAGTCTCACTGTACCTATAACAGACGTTGGTCAAACTCACTCGGGCTCCTTGGAGGGTAAATCCACAATTATTGTGTGGAAGCTTGCACCAAGGCATAAGTCCATTAAGAAGGTCGCCAATGTAACTGATCCACCTTCTCTATCCGTGCCCTTTCCTATATTGATCTCGCGACATTGGGTTTCATCAGTAACTAGTGGTTTCATTGTGGGAAGTTTTGTTTGATTGTTTGCCTCTTAGATTCATAGCATGTGTTGTTTGTTTTACTTGGTGGACCTTAGGTCGAGCCAGTGTTAATGGAATCAACTCTTGGGAGTACCAAGGGAGGAACCCCTTGTCCCGAGGAACCTTTCACTTTTCCTTATTTTGGAAAAATTGGTCCTCTATACATTGCCACACTGAGTCTTTCGGGACTCACCATCGGGTTACCGGTTTGGTTTTTCTCCAGTTCGGTGATATCGAATATTCCCATTGCTTCAGCTGCACCTAATGCTTCAGATGTAAGTACACCACCCACACATCAACCTCATGTCGAATTTTCTCCTTCTTTGCCCATTAAGTCTCCTTCCCTTTCTCCTTCTTCACCTAGTGAAATATCCAATGCAAGTAGCCAGGTTGATAAGAAGAAAAAGAAACATAAAGAGAAGAAGAAGAAGAACCTGAAAAAGGACCAAGCCTCCAACCATATCATATTTTGGATCCAAGCAACCAACTACTATTAATCGTACTGGGAGTGTTGATGTGGTCGAAAGGATTAAAATGAAGAATATGAAGCCCAAATTCCCTTACAGTGTTTGTAAGGGTGACCACTTTCTGAGGGATTTCCCTGGTCTTCCTGTAATATCCCTCGGCCGAACCCAATTTTAAATGTAATGTAAGTGCACTTAAGCTGGTGAGGTATTTTGACATCATTTTGTAATGCACCTTTCATGGCATAGTGCACACAAGTAATGCGCAATAAAATGATGTAGTGTGCACATAATCGGATATCGCGTGCAGTAACTAAAGTGCGTGCAGTATGGGGGTAAATGAACCTCATGTATATGATATGTATTATAGGCTGGTGAGCTAGTTATGATAAGCTGGGATGCTTATGTTTTGGAATTAGGCTAGTGCAACTAGATGTTAAAGGCCAGGGAACCTTTTTTGTATATGTCTCATGATTAATATAAAATACACCACTACGCACAGATTGACCACGATAAAAGAGATGGGGGACTAAACTTCACCAGTTGGGGAAAGGGAAAGACAAAAAGGAATATTATATTAATATTTCTTAAAACATAAAGTATGGATAATTGTTTTATTCTAAGTTCTAAAGTTGGGGACAAGTGGACCAAAGTAGCTTCCAACATGAAAAGTGTCAAGTTGGGGACATGCATACATATCGTGGGGACTTATCTCTTTGAACACCTTCACCATCATTTAGACGAACATCCTTACCATCATTCTCACAATCATTCTTACGATGATCTCGCCTATGATTCCTTCCATCATTCAGTCATCAAGTCAATGAATCCATGACCAGTTTCACTCAGACAGTCAGTTATCCTTGGGACATTCATTTCACAGTATCTGAGCCTGTTTCCATAACCATTTCCTGTTGGTGTACTTGGTTAGCTTGGGAGAGGGATTGAAGAATCGGGTTGTCAGGCTCGTGTGAAATTGAAGAGGTGGGTTGTCAGGCCCGTGAGAAATTCTCTGAGTGAGAGAATTTCTGGGGAATTGATTCTTGAAGGTGATAAACTGTAGCTACAGTGCTCTGATACTTTCGGTCTGACTTGTTGTTGAAGCACTAGAAGGGAAGTGGGGAAGCCGAGGGACCATTGAGTAGAGAAGGGGCACACTTCCTTGGGTGGGACAGGCATGTGGGGAATGAGAGACTGTAGGTTGTTAGTTGAGTGAGCACCTGAGATGGAGTCTTTCCTATTTTCTATGAGCCTTTAGCCTGGTTAGGAATCCCTTTACCCCGAGTGGAGTTTAGTCCCAGCTCGGGGGTGACTCACTGTTGAGAGTGATGAACAATGTAGTCTAAGGCTGGGAGGTTCGTGGATGGTTTGTACGCAGTTGGTGAAAATCTTTCCAAGATAAGTACCAATCGTGTTATAAATTTATATGCTGCATTGTTATTTACGTTCTTATGTTACAGTTTATCATATGTGTGATTATAATTGTTTGTATGTTCATGGGTATTTCCCTATATATGTTGCATGTCTGTGTTTACTGTTATTTCAGTATGAAATTGTATATTTACAGAACATGATTGTTTGTTTACGTTATATGTAAAGCTTCCGCAAGAGACTTGTATGTATATGTTATAATTGCATGCAGTTTGAAGAGAAAATTTATGTGGCATAACTTAGTTGACTACTGGGTATGTTACAGTATGTTCTGCAGTGAGAGAATGAAAGTGTTCCCTCGTGTAACCTGGCCCTTCGAAGGATGGAAATGTTACAAAGATAGTTTTAGAGCTAAGTAAAGTGTCAGAGGAGTGGCATGCCCGGCCGGTGTGAGGCCAGGGATGTTATAGTATGGTATCAGAGCATGAAAGATTGTTTTGGATTAATGTTTCCCGACTTGTGGGTGGTGTGGGGAACGTCACAAATTGGTATCAGAGCTTCAGTTCCAACACTGAGTCTAGATGGGCCAGAAAGGTTCATTCGAAGTGAATATTCACAGAAGATTAATTTCCAAGTGACCAAATTTCAAGTCAGAGAGTGTCCATGAAAAAATTTGGCACCGCGCGGAAAATGTTGGCTTGCAGGTGTGCACGGTAAATTGTGGCGCCACACGGAAGAATATTGTGTGCAGATGCACGCACTGAATTTAGCATTGTGCGGTGAGCACACACATAGTAATGTGCACGTGGGGTGCATAAGTATTGCAAAATACAGAGGAGTTTGGTTGATGCGCACATAGTATGAGTATAAGTTGTCTCTTGACAGTGGATTGAATGGTGCGCGCAGTTTATTGTGCATGGTGTGGCATATTGAACTTTGGCTTGGTGCATTTCATAGGGAGAAATGCATGTAGAATATCAGTGCGTGAAACCAAAATTGTGCGCAGTGGATATTGGCGCACAATGCAAAAGTAGTGTGCGCAAGTTATTGGCATGACGAAGAAGAAATGCGTAGTGGATATAGGTGCGCGGAAGCATGATTTACCTTGTGGTGTTGCTGTGTATGATAAATATCATTGTACAAGTTGAATTTTTGTGTGTGCGAAGTCGTATGGAATGCGATGAGTCTGAGTTAATAGAAAATTTGCATGATATTAGAGGAAAAAGAAACACACAACCGCATCGGAGCATTATTTAAAATGAATTCGAAGTTGGTTGTGAAGAAATAAATATAATCTAAATTGTTAAGCCGAGAGCATTTCAGGGAAGAATTCTGAGATTTATATTCCTCCGATTCAGACAGATGGAAGTGAAATATAAGCTTACAAGAAAAGCATACTATGAAAGAAAAAAAGACTCATAACACCACCAGTTCAAATCTTGTAATAAACAACCCAAAATCCACTTCTGTATTTATATAATCGTATTAATCACAAAATTACAAAAGGGGATGATAACAGTTATCCTATTGTAAAGGGACCATTTAAGAACATGCATGTCATCTCTAGACCCCTTACCTCTGCTACCATATAACCAAAAAATTGTTGAAATATACTTTTATTCGAGGACTCATTTCAGCTTAGCGATCTCCTCCTTTAAAGAATCCAACCAAACTGGTTGATTCTCTCCAACACTTTCGACCATTTCAGCTATGATTTCCTTCTTCTGTTGCTTTCTCCTTTTCTTCTTAGCAGATGGCCTATTGATGACTAAATCCTTCATAATGGGATTCAACCTGGCTTCCAATGTAGAGTCGGTAGCAGGTTTTGTGCGAAACTTAGTCGCTAGTATATGCGCGACTACCCTTTCCTCTTTATTCGTAGGAAAGTATATCATGTTTCCTGAATAAAGAGTCTCACTGGATTTAGCCTTGTCCATGTACCTTAGTTTGTAGATACCGAAATGATTTTATAGAGAGCTGAAAGTCGAGCAATTTGGATATTAGTCCATTTATGGATAAACTGATGTCTCCATACTTGAGGATTGATAGTTATAGAATCCCAATTATGAAGCATAGACAGACTACGTACAAGTGCGTTGGGTTGACATGCTCATCTAATCCATTTCAAATGATTATCTTTTGATTTCGTTATATGGAAGTGTTCAAATGATGTCATATAGCTGTGAATTACTGAATGAGTGAAATGGGGTGATCTGACTAGCCGTCACCCATTCCGCGAGTGGTAGTTTGACATTTTGAAAACACGTGATACCGCATATTGGAGAAAGTGGTTTCGGAAAATTGCCTTTTACCCAGATGTATCTCTGAAGGCACCTCACATCTATGTTCTCAAGACTTGGGTCTTATCTAGAATTGTCATGGTGATAACACTGGGAAATCAGAAGAGATAATTCTCATGTATATATGGAACCAAGATAATTCATATTTTTAATGAATTTTTTAATTGTTAGCCTGATAAGTTTTGATGGCTTCATGTTTTGTAGAATTAACAACAACTAGACCAGATTAGATTAGTGCAGATTCCATAGGAATGGAAGAGGCACAGGAGAATTCCAGTCAGCAAGATGAGAGCAGAGGGATGGATGTCCATTTGGGCATTGAAGGAACAAACTCCAATGGACATGGAGAAGAAAGGAATGAAAACATGAATATGAAAGAGACCATTAAAAATTTACAAAAGGATGTCCAAAGCTATAGAGTTGATAATGAAAGGCATATGAGAGCCAAGGAACAACAGGATGACTTCAACATGAAGTTATTGGAGGGCTTGAACATAATAGAAATGAAATTGGTTAATGAGAGTAGCTCAAGAAAATCTGGAAGTCACAAACCTTCGGATGAGAAGATAAAAGAAAGAAGAGTTAGCAGACACCACCATCATTCCCAAAGGCATTCAAATAAGAGAACATGCAACAAATCAAGTCCGTCCCCTACCAGAAGGAATAAGAGGTCTAGAGAGGATGAGCTGTGAGGAGAAATGAACAAAATGAAACCTCCTACATTTGATGGTGAGCACAAGAAGGATGAAGATGTAGAGACATGGTTGCTGGGCATGAGAAAGTATTTTCAATTGCATAATTATTCTTCTCATGCAGAAGGTAGAATTGCTATCAATCAACTCAAGGGAAAGACCTCCATGTGGTGGGATCAACTTGTGCAGGCGCAACACATTAAAGAGAAAAGTGTTACTTGGAGGGAATTCAAGAAGTATTTTGAGAAGAAATACTTGACTAAGAGATACTATGATAATAAAATGAAAGAGTTCTTTGAACTCAAGCTTGGAAGTATGACCATAGATGAATATGAAAGAAGGTTTCTAGAACTGCTAAAGTATGTCTCTTTCATCAAGGATGAGACAATCAAAATTCAAAGGTATTTGAGTGGATTACCATCATTCATCAGTGACAAAATACAATATGATGATCCCAAGACATTAGAAGATACCATAAGGTGAGCTAAATGCCTATATGATTAGCAAAAAGCAAGGCCATCTTTGCAAAAGGCTTGGGAAGACAAAAAAAAAATCAATATGGATCAAAGGAAGAAGGGAGCTAAGCCACCATTATTCAAAAATAATCCATAGGGAAAACAAATGCCTAAAGAACCCAAAACTATTGACATAGGGACTCAAGGGCCAATACAACCACCTATTCAATGTTGGGGTTCTAAAGGAGATCATAGGTTCAAAGATTGTCCTCATAGAAGTCAAAAAGGAAGGGTTGTTCACAATGTACAACAAGCTGAAATAGTGGAGGACATGGGCAGATATGTGCCAAGGATCTATTTAGCCCTGGATAACAAGCAAGCAGAGTATCAGTCCCACATGATTGAAGTGGAAGGTATGATCAACAACCAAACCATTGATATTTTAATTGATTTAAGAGCTAGTCATAGTTATATAGACCCTAAGATGGTGGAAAGTTTGCAATTGCCAAGAAGCAATCATGGGAAATCTCGGTTGGTGCAGCTGGCTACAGGAACCAGAAGAAAAGTTAATGAGATAGTTAAGTCATGCCTCATGGACATGAATGGACTGAACACCAAAGTAGATTTGAACATCTTGCCTTTAGGTTCCTATGACTGTCTAATTGGGATGGATTGGTTGGACCAACATCATACTCTCTTAGACTGTCACAACAAAGCATTTACTTTCTTGGACGAGGAAGGGAAACTAAGGAAAGTGCAATGAATTTCCAGAGCAGTAACCATCATAGAAATTTTAGCATTGCAGCTAAAGAAATGTTACAGAAAAGGGTGTCAAATATTTGCAGCTCATATATAAGAGACACCTAAAGATAAGGTGCCAAATTTGGAAGATTATGCAGTCCTAGAAGAATTTGAATATGTGTTCAAGGAAGTACTGGGGCTAACCCTAAAAAGAGACATTGATTTCTCTATAAATCTAATGCTTGGAGCAACGCCAATGTCAAAGACTCCTTACAGAATGAATACACCAGAATTGAAGGAGTTGCAAATGCAACTTGAAGAACTTCTGAAGAAGGGGTATATACGCCCAAGTGTGTCACCTTAGCATTCCCTAGTCTTGTTTGTGAAAAAGAAAGATGGAACACTAAGATTGTGCATTGACTTTAGACAGTTAAATAAAGTGATTGTTAAGAACAAGTATCCTCTACCAAGGATTGATGATCTCTTTGACTAAGAAGGATGCAAAGATATTTTCAAAGATAGATCTCAGATCAGGATACCATTAGGTAAGGATTAAATAACAAGATATCAGCAAGACCGCCTTTAGGACAAGGTATGTTCATTATGAGTTCACAGTGATGCCATTTGGGTTGTCAAATGCACCAGTTGTTTTTATGTGCTTAATGAATGGTGTTTTCAGAGAATATCTGGACAAGTTTGTCATTGTCTTTTTGGATGAAATTATTATATATTCTAAGTCAGAGGAAGAGCATGAACATCATTTGAGGATGGTGTTGCAAGTATTAAGTGAGCATCAGTTGTATGCAAAATTGAGCAAGTGATCATTTTATCAGAAACAAATACATTAATTGGGTCATATCATTTCACAGGATGGGATAGCACTGGATCCTGAGAAGATAGAAGCCATTAGAGAATGGCCAGCGCCGAAGAATGTGATAGAGGTAAGATCATTCATGGGTCTTGCAGGCTACTACAGAATATTTATTGAAGGATTCTCAAATATTGCACACCCAATCACTTCCTTGCAAAGAAAAGGGGTGAAGTTTTAGTGGACAATGGATTGGGAAAAGATTTTCCAACACTTGAAACAATTATTGACAAGTGCTACGATATTAAGGATCACAGACCCAGATGAAGACTTAATTGTATGCACCGATGCATGTAATGAAGGACTTGGTGGAGTCCTCAGTCAAAAGGGGTTTGTTATATGTTATGAATCAATGAAGCTGAAGGAACATGAAAGAAATTATGCCACTCATGATTTGGAGTTGGCATCCATAGTGGATGCCCTGAGGAAATGGAGAAACTACCTCATGGGAAAAAGGTTCGAGATAAGAACAGACCACAATGGTCTGAAATATTTATTTGATCAACCAAATCTAAATGCTAGGCAAATCAAATGGTTTTAATTTCTAAGCGAATATGACTTTGATATAAAGCATATTAAGGGAAAAGGGAATAAAGTGGCTGATGCACTCAACAGGAGGGTGCATGAACTACATGCTACAACCATTAGCATGTATCAGACTGGTATTAAAAGCAAAATTCTGGAGGCTGCAAATGCAGACTTGCAATACAGAGAATTGGTAGCAAAGATACAACAAGGTAAGATACCACAAAATTTGGATACTTATAATTTGGGAATAGATGGAATATTGTTGCACAAGAACTTAATTTTTGTTCCAAATGTCCAGGACTTGAAACATATGATTTTGCATGAAATGCATAATGTCCCTTATGCAGGGCACCCTGGATATCAGAAAACCATGGCAGCGATCAAGAGCCATTACTTTTGGCCAGGTATGAAGAGAGAGATCGTTGAATACATCGCTAGATGTATGGAATGCCAGAAAGTTAAAGATGAACATAGGCACCCATCAGGGTTTCTTCAACCTTTTCCCATTCCTGAATGGAAGTGGGAAGTGGTGACAATGGATTTTATTACAGGATTGCCCAGAACAGACAAGCTGCATGATTTGATCATGGTAGTGGTGGACAAGCTTACAAAATATGCCCATTTTATTCCACTGAAAATACTCACAAGGCAACAGATGTTGTTGATATTTTCATGAAGGAAGTAGCATGATTGCACGAAATTCCTAAAACAATTGTGACTGACAGAGACCCGAACTTCACCTCGAATTTCTGGAAAGGATTGTTCAAAGGATTCAGAATGAATCTGAACTTTAGTACAACTTATCATCCTGAGTCTAATGGACAGACAAAGATGGTGAACAGAGTGATAGAAGACATACTGAGGATGTATGTTATGGACAAACCATCGAAATGGGAAGACTACCTACACTTGGTAGAGTTCGCCTACAACAATGGGTATTAGGCATCATTGAAGATGAAACCATTTGAATCATTTTATGGAAGAAAGTGGAATACTCCAGTGAGCTGGGATAATCCAGCCGATAGGAGAGTAGTTGGGCCAAAGTTGCTCAAGGATATGGAAGACCAAATAATAAAAATTAAGCAGAATTTAAAAGCTACCCAAGACAGGTAAAAAATTTATGTCGATAAGAACAAAACCCAGAGAGAGTTCAAAGTGGGTGATCATGTTTTCCTGAAGGTGAAAGCTAACAGGAGTTCCCTGAAGTTGGGAAGCTGTGCCAAGTTGGCAGCCGAATTTTGTGTGCTATTTGAAATCCTAGAGAGGATTGACCCAGTTGCTTATATGATTGCATTGCCTGCATCTATGTCTGTTCATAATGTATTACATGTATCATTGCTAAAGAAATATATACCTGATGCTAATCATGTTATTTATTGGAATGTGATTCAGGTGGAACAAGAAGGTACTTTTCAAGTGCATCTAGTGCACATTATGGACCGGAAAATCAAGTAGCTTCAGAATCAAGCCATAGGGCTTGTAAAGGTCCAATGGGCCTAGTAAGGTCCTTAGGACACTACTTGGGAGAATGAGGATGCAATGTGGACAAAATACCCGCATCTTTTTGAGGATTTATGAAAACTTGTAGTATAAGGGTATATGATGTACTGAGGCCAATGCATAAATAAGGGGAGGGGATTTTAATATCCATCAGCTGAACCCAATTGTAAATGGAATGTAAGTGCACTTAAGCTGGTGAGTTGTTTTGACATCATTTTGTAATGCACCTTTCATGGCATAGTGCACGCAAGTACTACGCAGTAAAATGATGTAGTGTGCACATAACCAGATACCGCACATAGTAACTAAAGTGCGCACAGCATGGGGGTCAACGAACCTTGTGTATATGATATGTATTATAGGCTGGTGAGCCAGCTATGATAAGTTGGGATGCTTATGTTTTGGAATTAGGCTAGTGCACCTAGATGTTAAAGGCCAGCATGCCTATTTTGTATATGTCTCATGATTAATATAAAATACATCACTGCACATAGACCGACCATGATGAAAGAGATGGGGGAATAAAATTCACCAATTGGGGAAAGGGAAAGACAAAAAGGAATATTATATTAATATTTCTTAAAACATAAAGTATGGATAATTATTTTATCCTAAGTTCTAAAGTTGGGGACAAGTGGACCAAAGTAGCTTCCAACATGACAAGTGTCAAGTTGGGGAAATGCATACATATCATGGGGACTTATCTCTTTGAACACCTTCACCATCATTCATACCAACATACTTAACATCATTCTCACGATCATTCTTACGATGATCTCGCCTATGATTCCTTCCATCATTTAGTCATCCAGTCAATGAATCCATGACCATTTTCGCTCAGATAGTCAGTTATCCTTGGGACATTGATTTCACAGTATCCGAGCCTATTTCCATAACCATTTCCTATTGGTGTACCTGGTTAGCTTGGGAGTGGGATTGAAGAAGCAGGTTGTCAGGCCCATGTGAAGAGGCAGGTTATCAGGCTCGTGAGCAATTCTCTGAGTGACATAATTGCTAGGGAATTGATTCCTAAAGGTGCTAAACTGTAGCTACAATGCTCTAAGACTTCTGGTCTCGCCTATTGCTGAAGCCCTGGAAATGAAGTGGGGTATCTAAGGGACTATTGAGCATAAAAGGGGCACACTTCCTTTGGTGGGACAAGCATGTGGGGAATGAGAGACTATAGGTTGTTAGTTGAGTGAGAACCTGAGACAAATTATTTCCTGTTGTCTATGAGCCTTTAGCATGGTGAGGATTCCCTTTACTCTGGGTGGAGTTTAGTCCCAGCTCGAGGGTGACTCACTATTGAGAGTGATAAATAGTGTAGTCTAAGGCTGAGAGGTTCGTGGATGGTCTGTACACAGTTGGTGACAATATTTCCAAGATAAGTACCAATCGTGTGACAAATTTACATGATTCATTGTTATGTACACGCTTATGTTATAGTTTATCATATGTGTGATTATAACTATCTGTATGTTCATGGGTATTTCCCTGTATATGATGCATTCCTGTGTTTACTTTTATTTCAGTATGAAATTGTATATTTACAGAACGTGATTGTTTGTTTACGTTACATGTAAAGCTTCCGCAAGAGTGTTGTATGTATATGTTATAATTGCATGCAGTTTGAAGAGAAAATTTATGTGGCATAGCTCAGTTGAATACTAGGTATGTTATAGTATGTTCCACAGTGAGAGAATGAAAGTGTTCCCTCATGTAACATATCTCTTCAAAGGATGGAAATGTTGCAAAGACAGTTTCAGAGCTAAGTAAAGCGTATGAGGAGTGGCATGCCCGGCCGGTGTGAGGCCGGGGATGTTACAGTATGGTATCAGAGTATGAAAGATTGTTCTGGAGTGACGTTTCCCGACCCGGGGGTTGCGGGGGAAATGTTACAGTTCCCAAGGTCTTAGAAATGTGGTCTTCCATGTCATCGACCCCTGCTAGACATGTTGGTGACACCCCGTATACTAGTGATGATAAGGTTGGTAAGAAGAAGACAATTGTCAGATTTCCTTGTATGTTATGTGAAGGTGATCATTACTCTCGCCTTTGTCCTCGTATGGATGGGGCTTCTTCTCTTTTGGAAAAGCTTCAACTTCCAACTGGTTCTCGTAAGATTTCCCCCAAACCATCGTTAGTTGATGAATGGTCAATCCGGTTCCATCCCCGGTCAGTCTGGTTGATCAAGTGGTCAATCTAATTTCATCCTTGGTTGAACCACTAACCAAAGTAGATAATCCAGTTCCATCATCGATCAACCCCACTTTTAATATGAAAAATGAAACCCAAGTGACTGATCCAGTCCCATCATTGGTCAGTCCCACCCTTCATCTGAAGAGTGCCAACGTGGTCAATCCCACTCCTCCTCTGATGAGTGCCAAAGTGGTTTCTCCGGTACCTTCATCGGTCAGTCTGGATGATCATGTCGTCAATCTGGTCACATCCTTAATTGAACCAATTGAAAAAGTGGTTGATCCGATCCCATCTTCAGTCGATCTCGCTCTCCCGTTAGAGAGTGCAACCCAAGCGGTCGATCCTTTTCCCCCTGTCGACCCCATTCTCTCCTTGGATAATGAATCCCAAGCGATCGATTTGATGTCGTTATCAATTGATCCTACTTTCCCACTAGAGAGTAAACCCGATTCTGGCCATGTTTTTCTCATTGATAGAGAATCTACCATGCTGGGGGGTGTTCCTCCTTCTCTTGAGAAACCCCCTCCAAGTAATGAGGCCATCGTTTTTTATTGGGGTGTGATAATTGGACCTCGTCTTCCCTCTCACATTCCTTTCAAGATTACAGTACAAGTTTGTGGTCGGGATGTTCCTCATGCGCTGATAGATGAAGGTTCGTCCGTTAGTATTTTGTCCTCTATTTCTTGGAAAGCATTGGGTTATCTTAAGCTTGTGTTGGTTACCCAGACTCTGTTCGCTTTTAATAGAAGAACCAGTCACCCTTTATGGATCCTTCCTTAGTTTCCCGTAACTTTGGGAGGGAAAATTGTCTTTATTGATGTTATGGTAGTCCAGGACCCCTTGGATTTTGATTTACTCCTTGGGCGAGATTATGTCTATGCCATGAAAGCTATTGTGTCCACTCTTTTTTGTGTGATATATTTCCCGCACGATGGAAGAATGATGACTATTGATCAATTTTCATTTGTTGGTCCTAACTTTCTTACCAACCTAATGACCTCCCTAAACATGCCTTATATGCAGTCCCTATCACCCCTGCCACAGGTCAATTATGTGGCATTGTCTCCCATGCATTCAACTTCTGATGACTTAGATCCAATAGTTGACATGGTGATCTCTTCGGTAGGGCTATTGGAGCCTGATCTCCTTACCCCTATCATTGACATGTGTTCCTTCCATAGTGATTTTCTTCCATCCAGTGAAGATCTCTTGGAAGCCATGACTAAGTTTTTTCCCTTGACATGGTGTCCTTCCAGAGCATTATCCTCTTGGAATCCATGATCAATAAAATTTCATGAGCATAGTTTTCTTCTTTGTGGCAAGCTCGTTAAAAAATGAAACATCGGTCATGAGCATAGTTTTTCCTCTCTGTAGCAAGCTCGTTAAAACATGAAACATAAATCTAGGGATTGAACCTAGAGCCCTGATAATAGTTCGTTTCCTTTGTCAAGATCATTAAAAAATGAAACAGTCACCTCTCATACAAAGTCAAGTCTTTTGTTAGGTCTTGGTTTCGAACCTTCATTTCATCCACCTGTATCCTTTTTTTCCATCTAGTACAAAAATTGGTGACAACCTCAAAGTCGGTGAATGATTTGAAGCTTGGGGGGGATGTCTCTAGTCTTTGGTTATCTTTCTGGAGTTATGCCACTAGATTTTCAAGATGTGGGCATAGTACTGACCATCCATGGGTATCCCAACCTTTGAAAGTTACGTTGGGAATTTACAAGCATAGTTTAATTTTGTTTCAAGCTTGTTTCAAAATGAAACCAATACCAAGCTTAGTCTTAGTTCCTTCTCACGCTCGTAAAAACATGAGAACGCAACCGAGTAAACTTTTATCTCTTTTTTGGACTCGCATGGATACACAAAAAAGGAACCCCCTGGAGTCTCCTTTAAGCTCTTTTCAGACTCTCTAAACATGAAAATATTGTCGAGTGATCTTGCTTCCTTTCACACTCATTAAAAGGTTTGAAAGGGAATCTTGCGAGTGATAGTTTATCTCTTTTTCGGCCTCGCAAGACTAAAATTATGAAAAAGGACAACCCTAGAGTCATCTTTAAGTTCTTTTCAGACTTTATAAACATGAAAAATCACTGAGTTTACCTTCTATGGACTCGTTAAAAAAATCGTACATTGAAGGGCCCATATGGGACCGAACCCTTACTTCTTCGAGTTCATTAAACAAAGGAAGAGGGACTTATGAAAGGTGAGTTATATTGAGCATGCATTATCCTCCTCGAGCTCGTTAAATAAAAAAGAGGTACTCATCTATCTGGATGGGGGAAAAAATTGAAGGAAGCAAGCCAAGCAGTTTTTGGGAACATTACAAGTCACTCTTATGGTCGCCTTGAAGAAGACACTTTGTCTTTCCATACATTTTAATCCGCTGAACCTCTGCACTGAACCAATCCTATGAGTTTTCTTACTCCTTTGGGTCACCCGATGAAAGTCACAGTATCCATTGCATCATCATGTTTTGGTCCATGTCATGTTTCTATTGTTGTGCCTTAGTGTTCAAAGGAAGTATCTGCCTCGAGAGTCAACCATAAAAAATTTCCTGTTTCAATACCTGTGTCAGTCCATGTTCATTTGACATACCAATTTACATCTCTATGTTAGTTTCGTGTCATTTATGGGGTATACATCAAGGCCCTCCTAGGACGATTCTATTCCTGTCGACTTCAACACATGATCCGGGAACTAGACTTAGAAACCAGTTAGTACCTTGGGACCTGCATGACTCAATGGCAGGCCTCCTCACTTTCAACAGTGGGTTTACATCATTGACCCCTGATTGGGTGATTCCATGAATGTTTGACTTCATCTCATCTATTCACATTTGTTGGAATGTACTAGGGTACCTTGGGAATCATTGATATCAATGGTGATTTCCCTCACACTTGTTAACGATTTACCTCATTGACCGGTAATCAAGTGGTTTCTTCCATGTTCGACATCAGGACATCTATTCACATGGTTAGAATCGTACCACATCGGGATCGGTAAGAAGACACTGGGTTGAGTGATCACTCTGATATGTACTTTACCCAGGTTTCACAGAGTTTCTCTTGAATATTGACATGTATACTGTCACATAGATCCACTTTGTATTGGTCTGTGGCTATGTCTTGTCATCTTGTAGATCCACTGTGTATTTTTCGTGGCTATGATCATCTCATGTCATGGAAGTATAGATCCACATTGTATCTTGAGTGGCTATACCTTTTTGTTAATACAATTATGGATCCACAGTGTATTTTATGGTGGCCATACCTTGCAAGTATTTATCACCCAAGCATAGGTATGTTTGCCTTGGGTTTGAAACATGTCATTATATTTGTTTGATGGTTGTGAGCAGCTTCTCCTAGGTTCTCCGAGTCCATATCCTTGCTCGAAAAATTCTACAAAGTACTTTAGTCATCACATCGTATAACTTCTCACTTTGGGGGGAAATCTGTTACACATCAAAATTACTCGTTTCAATGATGACCTATTGTCGTCATTACAAGTGTCTCATCTTGGCCGCAAGTGTCACAAACATCATATTTCCAGCTCTCTTATGTCATGTCTCTAACGACATCATAAGGACACTTGAGACACCCTCAAAGACTGGTTTAAGAAGGAGAAATCATCTCATGAAGCGTACAAATATTTTTCCATGGAAAGAACCACTCAACAGTCATTTTTGAAGGCCAATGCTCTCCTACCCACTGGCAGGGAGTGCCAACCATCCCTACCCTTCTTTGGGGGAGCGTTATAGCACTCTATGCACCCTTCTGGGGGAGCACTAGGATTTTTTAAGGAAATTTTGGGCAACGCTCCCCTACCCACTGTCAAGGAGTGCTAGCGCTCCATACCCTTCTTTGGGGGAGCATTGCAACACTCTGTGTCCAATTCTAAGGGAGTGTTGGCCTGTTTGAGGGAATCTTGGACTGTTGAGGAAAATCAGGGATAAATCCCCCTCATCTCTGTTGAAATAATGTAACTGCAAAGAGTATTCTTATTATTATTTGATATATCATTCATTGGATCAATCCCCATTGTGGATTGATCATGTCGGTTATTGTAATAGGACCAAATCCCCTTTTGCGGATTGGTCAAAAGACAATTGTAATAGGCATAAAAAAATTCGGCCCTAACAGATATTAAAGAGGCCCAGAAATATAATAAAGGTGGGTTTACCGACCCAGTTTGAGAAGTCGGCCCTACCAGTGAAGAGACACTTCAGACGTGCTAGACTTGTATAAATAAAGAGGCCAATGCGTCACTTAGACACACAACACACTTTCTCATTGAAATACAAGTTTCGGATCTGCTGGTCAGAGAAGAAGGAGAGAGAGTGGTGCATATCTGGGAGAGGATATTCTACATTAGTTTAAGAGATCTCTTGGCATTGTATTGGCTATCTATATTAAGGAAGTTTTGCTGGGTTTTCTTCCCCTAGAGGGTTTCCCAGGATAAATGATGTGTCTCTTGTGATTGTGTATTTCTCAGTGATCTTGGATTATGCTATTGTTATCTAATGAAATGAAAACATCTATAATAATGGCTTAAACATTAACATGGTATCAGAGCCAAGATGAAGGAAGCATCTTTCACAAGTGAAAAACGTCACTGTTTCCATACATGAAAATTTGGGCTTTTTGACGGTGAAGCTTTTCAGCCCCAAAACCATCTAGAAAAGTGTGCCCTCCCCTAAGGATCAGTTTGGAACTCTCAATGCACCTTTTCAGTGGCTAGATCTCCCAAAAAGTGAAACCCTAGTTTCACAAAGTACCAGAAGTACCAGAAGTACCAGAGTACCAGAAGCAGCAGTCCAGAAATCCAGAGATCAAGTTTGGAGGAGAAAAATTTGGATTTTCCCAGATCCAAACACACCAGGCTACTCCCCTCAGCCAAGCGCACCTCCTGGTAAGTTCAGTTTTTTATTTTGAGCACTTTCATTTTTCAGTCATTTTCCTAGCTCCAGGTAAAGATGTTTGCAAGCATTAAGCTTGTTGACAAGTTAGGAGTGGAAAAATTTTGTTCCTGGAAGTATAGGATTGGCCTTATTATTGAAGAGAATGACCTAGCAAGATTCCTCAAAGAAGAAGTACCAGAACCCGCCGATGCTGTAGAAAAGGCAAACATTAAAAGGACACAATAAGGGCTAAAAGAATCATTGTAGATTCAATCAAAGACCACCTAATTCCTTATGTGTCATCTAAGAAGACTCTAAAAGAAATGTTTTATGCCTTGACCAGACTATATGAAGGAAAGAACATAAACTGGAAGATGAATCTTAGAACTCAACTAAAGAATACAAGGATGCAGAAAGGAGAAATGATTCAAGAATACTTCTCCAGAATCTCAGAATTCAAAAAAAAGCTAGAGGTTATTGGAGATACCATAGATGAAGACAAACTCATAATGACAGCCCTAAATGGTCTCACAAGACCTTGGGATGGTTTCATCCAAATGATATGTTCTAGAATGAAGGAACTGAAGTTTGATAGTCTATGGGAAGAATGCATCCAAGAAGAAACAAGAATAGTGAATCGTGAAGTGTTACTAGCAAGAGATGATGATCAAGCCCTAGCTACTCACACCAAAGGAGGAAGGAAGAAACCCTACTTCCAAAAGGAGACTCATAAAGAGCCTCAACAATCAAACAAATTCAATCATAAAGAATCTCATCCAAGGAGATTTCAGAAGAAAGGACAACGAAAGGAAAGGGACTACTCATATGTACAATGATATCATTGTGACAAGATGGGACACATTGCAAAGCTTTTTCCGGCTAGATGAGAATAATACAAGAAAAAACATAAGAGGCTCCATGCCCATGTAGTAAAAGATGAAGAGACACCCGCAAAGATGATAAGAGAGAAGATCAAAGATCATGTCTTGATCTCAGCCCTCTCAGGATCTGTAACACCCAGAGAGGACACTTGGCTCATTGATAGTGGTGCATCCAAGCACATGACGAGACAAAAAAACATTCTCTCTTGTATCTCATAAAATAATTTTTCTCAAAAAGTGACACTTGGAGATGATTACCAATATCCCATCAAGGGAGTGGGAGAATCAAACCATAAATTGAATTTAGGGAATTCACTAAAAATGAAGGATGTACTATATGTACCAGGCTTGAAGAAGAACCTACTCTCCATTTCAGCTTTAGAAAAGAAAGGCTTCATAGTTGCCTTTATAGATGGAGAAGTTCTTATGTGGGCTAAAGGAGAAACCTTAAATGAAGCAATCATCATTGGAAATGAAGAAAATGTCTAAAGGGTCACTCAGAGGCTGCCATGACCCATGCCATTGAAAACTCATGTGAACTTTGGCATAGAAGGTTAGCCCACATCAACTACAAGGCACTACCATACATATTCAAAGTGGTCACAAGTTTACCAGAACTCAAAGGTGATCATAAAGGCGTATGCAATGGATGTGCACAAGGGAAGAACATCAAGAACCCATTTCCGAAGAGGGACAACAAGGAAAAAGGAGTCCTAGAACTCATTCATTCAGATGTATGTGGCCCAATGCCATCATCCTCAATTAGCGGTTATGTATATTATGTATCATTCATTGATGATTACTCTCGTAAAAACTGGATATATTTCTTAAAATCTAAAGATGAAGTGTTCAACAAGTTCAAGGAATTCAAAGCCTTGATAGAGAACCTTTCTGAAAAGAACATTAAGATACTCAGGTCAGATAATGTAGGATAATATACCAGGTCAGATAATGGAGGATAATATACCTCAAAAGAGTTTGTGAACTTCTGCAAAGATGTTGGGATCAAGAGGAAACTCACTACTCCCTACAATCCCCAACAAAACGGTGTAGCTGAACGAAAGAACAGAACCATACTAGAATCTGTGAAGACTATGATCCATGATCAAGATATTCCTATGTGCTTATGGGAAGAAGCAGCAATGGCAACTGTTTATGTGTAGAACCGATTGTCCCATAGTACACTTGGTGTCAAGACACCGGAAGAGATGTTCACCGAAAAGAAGCCAGAGGTAAGCCATCTCAAAATATTCGACTGTCCAGTGTTTATTCATATACTTAAAGAAAAGAGAAACAAGATGGACCCTTCAGGAAAGAAGGGAATATTTGTGCGATACCGTGAGGTCTCCAAGGCCTTCAGAATCTATATACTAGGTCAAAATCACATTGAGATTAGCAGGGATGTGACCTTTGATGAAGATGCAGTGCTCAAGAAATCTAAACTATGTCAGCTTGAAGAGGTATATGAAGAGGAAATCGTAATCCCCAGTACTGAAATGAGGGAGGTTCCCAGAGCTGCAGAACTAGTGAGGGAAGTTGTAACTTCCCCTGAAGAGGAACTTCTAGAAGACCATGATATAGTAGAAGTGCAAGAACCTCCTCGGATGACGATCCTCCATAAAAGAAATCCAACTTGGGCTAGAGAGATTATTCAAGATGGAGAGAAGTACGATGTTCCCCAAGGAACTACGAGACAGGTGAGAAGACCAAAGCCATTCTCTAGTTATATAGATTTGATGTGTGATCTCCTAGAAGAGGAGCCTACCTTCTTTGAAGAATCCATTCAGAGAAAAGAATGGGCAGATGCCATGACAGAGGAATACCAATCCATAATGAAGAACGAAGTATGGGAAATAGTTCCCAGACTGAAGAATAAAGATGTGGTATCCTCCAGATGGCTCTCCAAAATAAAACATGTTGTTGATAGAAGTATTGAGAAGTATAAAGCAAGATTTGTTGCTCGTGGCTTTTCCCAGAAGGAAGGCATTGACTATGAAGAGACATTCGCTCATGTGGCCAAATACACTTTGATCATAACCATCATATCTCTTGTAGCCAAGATGAAGTGGAAGCTACACCAAATGGACGTGAAGACAACTTTCCTAAATGGTGTCATCGAAGAGGAAGTGTATATAGAGAAACCTCAAAGATTTGACATTGAAGATAGGAAGTCTCATGTCTGCAGATTGAAGAAATCCTTATACAGATGGAAGCAAGCTCCTAGAGCTTGGTATGGCCATATAGACAGTTTCTTGATGAACTTAGACTTTACCAAGAGTAAAGAAGACTCAAATATCTACTTCAAAATCATGAATAATGAGCCAGTAATCTTACTGCTATATGTGGATGACTTATTCTTAACTGGAGAAGAAAATCTCATCATTGAATGTAAAAAGAGACTTGCCTCAGAATTTGAAATGAAAGACCTTTGCCTAATGCATTATTTCTTAGGTCTTGAGGTATGGAAGAGTCCTGAGAGGATCTTCCTTAACCAAGGGAAGTATATGTTCGAAATCTTGAAGAGATTAGACATGTTGGAATGCAAGCCCATGAATACACCCATGGAAGTGAAGCTGAAGCTACTGGTCGATACTTCATCAGAGTTAATTTATGCTACACTGTACAGACAAATTATTGGATTGCTGATGTACCTGATGAACATCAGACCAGACATTTGTTTTTTCGTGAACACCTTGAGTCAATTTTTGGTAGAACCCTGACGTGTTCACCTAGTGGCTGCAAAACATGTGATGAGGTACCTTAAAGGTACAATAGATTATGGTCTGAGCTATGATGGAGATCATGATTTCACATTGAGTGGATATACTGATGCAGATTGGGCAGGAAGTGTTTCTGACAGGAAAAGCACTTCAGGATGTTGTTTCARTTTGGGATCAACTATGATTTCRTGGCGGAGTAGGAAGCAATCTAGTATTGTTCTCRGCAAAATGGAAGAAGAATACATTGCTGCATGTTCTGCCAGCTCCGAAGCTATATGGCTTCGAAATTTGTTGACCGGCCTATTTGACTTAGAGATGAGAGAAACCTTGATTCTATTTGACAACCAGAGCTGCATAAAGATGACAGAGAATCCTGTATTCCACGATAGGTCGAAGCACATAGAGATCCGTTATCATTACATCCATGACATGGTACAAAGAGGATCCTTAAAGATCCAGTACATTAGCATAGATGAACAATTTGCTGACGTGTTGACCAAGCCCCTATCTCGTGTTAAGTTTGAGTACTTCTGAGATAAGCTTGGCATAGTCCGAAAGGACCTTCCTCGAAAGGGGGAGTAGTTGATGTGTTCCTTGCTTCTGACCTAGTTGTCAGACGTAAAGCAAGATGAGATGTTCCTTGCTTCTGACCTAGTTGTCAGACGTAAAGAAAGATGAGATGTTCCTTGCTTCTGACCTAGTTGTCAGATGTAAAGCAAGATGAGATGTGTACCTTGCTTCTGAGCTGATGGTTGTGACATAAAGCAAGATGATATGATGAGACTAGAACTGAGCTTCCAGTTGGATAGCTATGATGTAAAGCCAGTCTAGTATCCTGCTTCTGACCTGATGGTTGTGACTTAAAGCAGGATGAGTATCTTGCTTCCATTTTGAGTTCTGTGACGTAAAGCAGGATGATGCGATGAGACTAGTACTGTGCTTCCAGATTGATAGTTGTGACGTAAAGCCAATCTAGTATCTTACTTCCAGCCTGAGTGTTGTGATGTAAAGCAAGACATTGAGATGAGATAAGTACTAAGCTTCTAGCTTGACAACTGTGACGTAAAGCTAGTCTTGTATTATGGTGAGCCAGCCTTGTGCTGTGTTGATGATGATGTATCAGTTTTGATACTAATACATATTGATGCAGATGATGATGGCATTCTTTGAGAATGACGATGCTGCCGATGAAGAAAACCTCCAATGATTTATAGATACGTCGGTCAGTGTTCCAAGATGATATTGATGATGATTTCCTCTCACCCACTTGATGTTGTTGATGATGTTGTCCTCTCTCTCTCGCATGATGTTGCTGAAGAATACCCTTCTTGTTAAGGGGGAGTGTTGAAATAATGTAACTGCAAAGAGTATTCTTATTATTATTTGATATATTATTGATTGGATCAATCCCCATTGTGGATTGATCATGTTGGTTATTGTAATAGGACCAAATCCCCTTTTGCGGATTGGTCAAAAGACAATTGTAATAGGCATAATAAGAAGTCGGCCCCAACAGATATTAAAGAGGCCCATAAATATAATAAAGATGGGTTTACCCACCCAGTTTGAGAAGTTGGCCCTGCCAGTGAAGAGACACTTCACACCTACCAGACTTGTATAAATAAAGAGGCCAAC
>ML785437.1:277333-304550 GCA_009831015.1 Picea engelmannii
TTGTTGGGTTTTCTTCCCCTAGAGGGTTTCCCAGGATAAATGTTGTGTCTCTTGTGATTGTGTATTTCTCAGTGATCTTGGATTATGCTATTGTTATCTAATGAAATGAAAACATCTATAATAATGGCTTAAACATTAACAATCTCTAGATTTAGTTGGATTCGAATCTAAGGTCAAGGTTGGATCTTAGGGATGATCCAAAATGGATGGAGAAAGATCCTCAAACTATCCCAAGGATATCTAAGGTGGTTGGTCCTCTCCAAGCTTATATAAGGAGGCCTTCTCATAGTCAAAAGAACATGGCATTTTAGAGGCATCAAACTTATGATCTCATAAGGGAGAATTATCAGTGAAGCATAGTCATTTTGATGGTGGATTATTTGAGCAAATGGTATGGACAAGGAGACCTGGAAGAGGCTTTTGCATCTTCATCAAAGGTATTTAAGTATTGCTATCTAGTGCTCATTAATACATGTGCTTGGACTGTTTCTTTCAAGGTTGTGTATGCCGACATGAACTTGTCTTTGATAGATAGATCTAGTTTTGGATTAATCATGGTAGAATAGGAAGTTGTTTTGTCTTTGTTGTTATTGGGTTGTAGGACTTGTTGAAGAGGTTGGGGATCAAGGATCAACTTGGACTGGGCAAGGACAAAAATTGAAAAAATGTACATTCTTCTTCCTTTTCTCTATTTGATTGACTTAGCTAGGTTTAAAAGGATGCCAATGACCAAAGTTTGCACCTTTCTGTCTTGAACTTAGAGATTTAGGGTTTAAGAGGAAATCCACTTGTCCGCAGGGGGATTTTCCTGTAACAACTATGAAGAAGCTTAATTTTTTAGTATGAGATACTACCTTGCAACATTTTTTAGGTGGGACAATAGTTGGAACTGCCTCTGGTATCCTGTAGAGATGACCCCTTAGAGTAAAAATGACACTACGGGGTCGAGACTCATAAATAACATGGAACTTCCACATATATGGTTGGCCCAATAGAACATCACAAGCATCCAGTGGGGTAACATCACATAATACCTCATCTTTGAAGGGCTGGATTTCGTATGAAAATCAACATTGTTGGCTAACATGAAGGTATCGTCCCTGACGAAGCCACCCAATGTTGTATGGCTGCGTGTGTGGTGTTGTCGACAATCCCAACTGTTTGATGACCTCTATTGAGATGAGGTTATTCTGTCTTCCTCTATCAAAAATAAAATGTAGAGGGGCCCCATTCACCTACATATGTGAATGAAAAAGGCGCTCCCCCTCCTCAGGATCTACTGGTTCTTTTGGTTGAATTGTTCCAGTCATGACAATAACAATGGGGTCTACATCGATGATCTATAATTTCCCATTATTTTTTGAATCATATTCTGAATTAAGGTTCGGCTCCTTGTCTTTGATCTCAGCCACCAATGACTATTTTGAGTGACATTCATCAGTGTTGTGCCAGGGATTTTTTTGGAAATCACACCACTTTCCAGTGTCCTTCGTCTTCTCGTGACCCTTCTTTTCCTATGGATTGGACTGGTTCTCAGGAGGTTCTTTGTTAGGGTCGTCTTTATCATACTTTGGTTTTTGCGTATTTGCAGAACCAAACTCCCATTTATTCTGGTGCATAAATTTATTCTCGATTTTGACAACATATCGATAGGTAGATCCCAATGATGCGATGTCCAGAAAATATGTTTTAGTATGGATGTATCTGTGTAGAGCCCCACGGTATTTCAAAACCAAATTCCACTCAAAATATTTGATACCTATATTGGTGTGCAAGGTATGGAAGGTATTGGTGAACTTAGACACTTCTTGGCCCCTGTCTTGACAAAAAATGGCCCATGTCATGTATTGGTCATCATAGTTACCAACAGGGTAATATTGTTCATTGACCGCCTCCTAAAAAAATCCCAAGTGGGATCGAACCCATATATTCAGAACTCCTCTGTGGAACTTTTCTCCTAGTAAGTTTCCCACCAATGTTTGACATGGGGGGGGAGCTTTAAGGAGTGCAAAGGTGATCTTTTCCCTGTTGGAAAAATTGTGAATAGAGAAATAACCTTCTAGCAGATTTAACCAATTTTCTAAGGCATCTGCATCTATATGTCCTTCAAATATGGGAATACAAAAATTAACTTGTACCTTGAAAGGTGAGGTTCCTCCAAAGTGGCCTCTTGAATAAGATGCATCAATTTTTATCAACATGCATTGAAGGATGTGGGAAACATTCTCCATCATTTCCTCCCTTTGTCGCGTGAGAGATTTCTCAAGAAACATATCAATATAATCATCTTCTCTGTCGTTTTTATTTTCTTCTTCCATGGAGGGTTTATTGGGTGTGTGAGAGAGATTTTCCTAAAGAGAGACAATCTTGATACCCAACTTTCTATACTTGGACCTCGTTGGGGACATGCACTGAAAAAAACGACAAAGAGCAGCCTGCTTTGATACCACTGATTCAAAATTATTTTCGTCATGAAATGAGAGAGGAGATACACCAGATAAATATACAGAGATATTGAAAGAGAGAAAATAATATAATAGGGATATATCATATATATAACAAGAGGCACACATATACAATAATACACAATTTCTATTAATGAGTGAAATGTACAAAACTGTAGAAATACAGAGTGAAAGACTCGCTAGAATGGTGGAAGCTTATCTATGAGACAAGATGTGATAGATACTCTCATTTGAAAGAATATGATAATTATAATGAGGATCCAAAGGCCTTTTTAACATAAATAAAATAAAAAACCATAACCCAAGAAGATGAAAACCCAACAATTTTGTGGACCCTGGTTTCTGTAGTTTGGTGTATCAAGTTCCTGGGGGTGTAACTTTGGCATACAATCTCTGTTTGGGGTGCACTATAGCTCCTTGGAAAGGTATTGTCGAGGATATTAATTTTGGGGGGTCAATAAAATTATTTATATTTCTTTGAGGTGCTCTATCCCGAAAAAAATTCAATTAGGCCCTCGAAATGGCCCCGAAAGTTTAGGAACCAAAAAACTGCTAAAAATAGTAAATTGCCAAAAGATTGTTTTGAGCCAGTTGGAATAGGTGGGTGGCCACCGATGTCCACCTGGATAAAAATGGGACCCCCCAGATCAAATAATCCTACCCAAAAGTCAGTGGAACCAACCTCGAGTTGCCCGTCCCCTAGGCACCCTTTATACCCTTGGTAAGGTCCGTACCACATACTCATGCAATTTATATTTCGTCAAATTCATTTAATCCTTCAAAATCCACAAGTGTGAACAGTGGGATGATATTAGGGTCTCCTGGTAGATCGAAACCATGGCCATTAGGATTCATTTTAGTAGGAACAATAAGACTCGAAAAGGATGGACACACAGGAGGCTCAATCGACCGATACCTAGAGTTCTGGGGTAAAGGAGATGAGGATGTAGAAGAACACTGGTTTCTGTGCAAGGCCATATGGAGGTCCAAAGGGAATCTGGATGCGAACAAGTTAGTGGAATTCCAGAGTACTTTGAGGGGTCGCAACCTCAAGTGGTAGATGAAATATATTGATCCTGGGTTGCAAGGACAAGCCTTTACCCTTGACCAAGTGCATCATAAATTCATTACCAAATTTAAGCTACCTCAATCAGAGCAACAAGATCTCTCTGAGTTGTAGGAGATTCAACAGAGAGAGGGTGAGTTTTTATGGGAGTACAATAACAAATTTAAGGATGTTATTGGGAGATTAGCACATCTAATTCATTAATACCATCAGAGGGAATGGTACATCCAAGGGTTGCTACCCTTGACATGAACCCCCTTGACAGAATAAAGGATAGCCACCTTGACAAATGCTTTGGAAAAATCAATGAATACTGAAGCCATAGCATGATACCTAGGGAGTCTGAGGGTAACTAGACTTCCAGTAGACCCAAACTTGTTGCAAATCTAAGGACAAATATCGTCACTCATGGAGAATATATAAGAATTAACTCTACCCAGACCATGACGACCTCAAGTTTGGTGCACAGGTTGCTATATAGAGGGGCATCTGGAAAATGAGTGTTCATGGATGAGGGGAATGGGACCTCCACACAACCCAATGGCCCCAACTCCTACAGGACCAACAAGAGGAGTTGCTTAAGTATCTGCAGCTCCACCATTCCAGGCACCGGTTCAATACCATGCTTTTCCAAGCACCCAAACAACCCAGACAACTGAGTACTGTGAAATATGTCGGACTCACAAGCATGCACCAAGCCACTACCCCATCTTGCAGAAGTACATGAATGCACATAATACAATAGATTGTGAATTCTAGGCATTTACAACACATGCTACAAACCAATGTAGAGCATTAGCTGCATTTTCTGATAGACTGGATAAGACTGCATTCAGGGTAAATGAAACACCCCAAGGACCCGGAAGAGGCCGGGGGTGGGGGTGGAGTTGGATTTATAGGAGGAAGGAATTGAGGAAAAGGACCAGGCCGATGTTACAATTGTGATGAACAAGGACACTTGGCCAAAGACTGTCCTCACCTAAGACGACCATGGTGTTCACACTGCAGAACTAATGTTCACGCAACCAAATATTTCCCAGACCTGATCATGAAGTGGGATGATCGGGTTCATCAAAGAGGATATAACTTCATAGGATCATAAATTAGGAGGGAAGTCGAAGGGAAGATACCCAAAATCAACATCATCATTGGCGAAGGAGCGAAAATTGGGGAAGATGCAGACAATCCGCCCAAGATTCAAAAATAAACCCCCAAGGATGATAGGTATGATCCTTTGAAACAAAAACTGTTTTTCAAAGATGCAATAAAAATATTTAAAGGTATCTCTTGTCCAGAAATAGTGGAAAATCCTCCTAAAGTCATCCTTCAACCAAATATTTCTCAAGCCCCTACCTCACCACCTATGCCCAAGAATCCTATAAACTCGAGAAGACACCCTGAGCAGTCCCATGATATAATGAGTAGTCCCAGGATGTAATTAACCTCTCGTTTCAATTACTCTCTGAGATCCTGGGATATTACCGACTTACTAAGAAGTTGTGGAACACCCTATACCTAGTCCTGGGAGATGAGGGAACTACATAAACCATTATAACCACCAACCTCCCCGAGAAGAATAGACAGAGAATACAAAGAAGGAAGGTGCCAACTGGAAAAGAATTTAGGTTGGAAGCCTAGTTAGATGACTTTGCGATTAAAGACTTCATGTTGGACTTGGGATCAAATGTCAATATCTTATCCAAAAAGACTTGGGAGGCTCTAGGGAAACCTTAGTTAGTGTATTCCCTCATCCAACTGAGAATGGAAAACCAATATTGCATTTTACCAGTAGGGAGGCTGGAAAATGTGGAGGTATATGTTGCAGGAGTTAAAATGACAGTTGATTTCAAAGTGATTGAAATCATGGGAGACAAAGAAACCTACCCTGCCTTATTAGGAATTGACTGGGCATATGACAATCATGCTACCATTGACTTAAAGAGGGACACCATGATGTTTGAGGTGGATGGAATAAAGGTAGTCCAACCCTTAGATCTGTACTTGGGGCCTAGATATATTGAACCAGGGGATAATAACATGGAGTTAGAAGTTCTTGACCAGTTATACATCATAACAATAGGGATGAGGCCAGATTATATTAACCCCACTACAGATGGATCTGTAAGTTATAGGAGCATATAGTCAACCAAAGAGGACTCATAACTATATTTTGACAGTTGGAAGTAGGGTTCATACGAAACATTCTCAAGAAGTTGTGCAACTATTAGGGAAATGATCAGATGGATTGGAACTGAGTTAAGGAATCACCCAACATATGATGGTATTTTAGACTTGGACAACTTTCTCACCGACGTAGAAGGAAAAGTTGCACCAGATAAAAGAATCTCAGTTTTTGATATAGACTTGAAGGATTCCCCGACTAGATGGTGGGCCACTCACAGAGCCTTGATTCTAGATTGGGAGGATGAAAAGAGAGTTATTTGACGTAGATTCCTCAGTAACGATCCGTTGAAAGAAGATATGAGCATGGATTTTCAAGGTACGCAAGTGTTTGATGGGAATTTTTACCCCAGAGTGCATGTTGAGCACTTCTTAAAGCAATGGGGAGTTGAAGAAGTACCATCTCGACTATGGGTTCAACTATTTTTCCACTCACTAGGTGTGATCCCAAAATCCCGGTACACACATGAAGAGACCAAAAGATAGACAAGTTGTTGGAAGACCTTAAAAGACTAGTTTTGCAGAGATTTCTCTTTCGTTGGTAAGTCCCTTGATCTTCACTTAGTCCTTCAAAGAATTTGGGAGATGCTATTTACTGACATTTGTAAGCAAAGATCAAGCCCAGTAGTATGTTCTGATCATGCCCATTTGATTCATCCCAATCTAGTTCCCAACCCTATCGAAATACCTTTAGCTTGTTCTAAAATTTATAAAGTCCTAGAAGAATCCAATGAATTAGAAGAACTTAGAAACCTAAATATCAAAGAAACTAAAGGTACTAGAGAAATCCATGAAAATATACCCTGTCATACTTGTAGCTCCTATAACTATCCCCTAAAGTTGCGAAAAGTAAATATAGGGAGTGAAGAGCATCCTAATATAGATTCCATAGGAGATTACTGGGATGAGAAAACCATGAATGAAGTCCAGAGCCTGTTGCGGGAATATGAGGAATTATTCGCAAAAACCTTCTCAGAACTGAAAGGAATAAAAGGATCCACGGGGGAGATGAAGATCAAGGTAAAACCTGACTCAAAACCCATGAATCAAAGACCATATTGTTTCAATCCCAAGGTAAAAGAGAAGGTCAAAGAGGAAGTGGAAAAAATTCTTGCGGAAGGATTGATCTTGCCTATCGAAGAAGCAGAGTGGTTTATCCCCATAGTAATATAGAGAAAGAAGGCTACATAACGCATTCAAGTCTGTGTCAACTACAAGAGTTTGAATTGTGCATGTGTTCATGATCCATTTCTGACACTCTTCAACGATGAGGTGTTAGATTAAGCTGCAGGGAAATGATATTATTCATTTACAGATGGATTATTGGGGTATTACCAAGTATGAATTTCAAAATAATAAAATAAGAAGACCACATTCATAACTAAGTGGGGGTCATTCAAGTACAATGTGATTCCTTTTGGCTTAAATAATGCCCCAACAGTCTTCTCTAGGATCATTATTGAAACATTTCATGATTTCATACACAAGTTTCTATAAGTCTACATGGATGATTGGGATGTATATAGTTTGTTGAAGGAGCATGTAGGGTTACTATGGTTTATGTTTGATAGATGTAGGGAATTACATATTTCTATGAACCCGAGGAAGTGAATTTTATGCATACCACACGACAACTTGCTAGGCCACATTGTTTTCCGGGAATGAGTCCTGGTGGACCCAACTAAAGTTGCAGTTATCCTGAACACACTGCCACCTACACGTACTAAACAGTTGCTCTCGATGCTTGGGCATACATAATACTACCGTAGGTTCATCAGAAGATATGCAAGTATCATTGTACCACTGGTTAAACTACTAAAGAAGTCTAAATCATTTTGGTGGACAATTGAATGTGACAGGGCGTTTGATATCCTCAAGGAAAAACTCAGTACTACACCCATTATTATATACCACAACTGGGAGATTGAATTCCATGTACATGTGGACACATCAGGTATTTCCCTGGGGTCCATTTTGGTGCAGCTAAGAGAAGGGAATATGGACCACCTGTTGGCAGCCAAACAATTCTTGTCAAATTTTATCATGGTAAAATGTCGTCGTCAAGGGATAAAATTTTCTGTAGCTTCCTCCTTGTCATTGCAAACATTTTTATCATCTTTGGTTTTGAAAAAATCATTGGACTAGTTATTTCTATGAGTTTATTCTTTTTTCTATCATTCTCCTTGTTCAATTTCATGACTGAAAGCATTACATTAGAACAAGTTTTGGTTCGAGGGAATTATACAGTTTATGGGTTTTTCTGTTGCAAGTTGGATAAATTTTTGGGCATCTAATGTTTTCATAAACCCTAAACATTGTGAATTTATCATTTTATTGGTTGATCCTTTACCATAAGAATTGAGTTATCCATCTTGGGGGATATGACTTAGTCATTGCTATCTTTGATTATTTGGTTTTCACATTGACATATGCTTGATTGCGCAACTAGCAGATCTTTGGGTTAATTCAAAATATGAATACTACCCCTAACAGTCGTATCATGGTCTCGTTGTCCTGGTACAAGACTGACAAACTTACCTTCAAACATCACCCCTTCGGCCTGCATAGCTTTGGCCTGCATTCATTGTGACAAGTGGTAAGTTTTGATGCTTTGGGTTTGGAATTCATTTCACAGAGTGGTTTCCTGTTCTGTGCGTCCTCTGGTTACTACCCACTAAATTCTCCAAATGGTTGTCATGGTAGCTTCTCGAATCCTTAGGTATCGGGTTTCTCCCAATTTTGCAAACCTCATCCTTCTTTTCGTGTGTTGGAGAACATGACCCACCTATTACTGCCCCTACTTTTTCTATATGACCATATCAATGGCGCCTATGGTGAGGATCAAGCCTAATGGTTCCCAGGCTCTCCTCTCTCAAGACGATGTCATGGACGACTTTGTGGCGTATGAATGGGATGGTTTCATCAGAGGATTTGAGGGTTTCAATCTTATTGTGGCCCAAGATTTCACTCAGAATTTTGATGGCACCAGGGCTAAGATTGGGAATTTGCAGCTAGAGGTGACTGAAGTTTCCATCACAGAAGCTACAGGACTATCCCAGGAGGGAGATCAATGGCTTAAAAACACCAAAATCGAAGGTGTGCCCTGGAATTTATTCATGGCCTCCAAGAAATCGTTTGGTTTTCCAAAAGGTACACCAATTTCTCTTTTCAAACCCTGATGGCATGGATTTCTCTTAGATTAAGAAATTTATTACCTATGAAGGTAGATATGGTTTGGTCTTTTTGTATCATGTCTGCTTGCTAATGGTTTTTCTAGGTTTCAAGTTGAATGTGCCTTTTTATCTTCATAGGATTCTGCAGAAAATGGCTAAGTTCTATCAAAGACAGAAACTAAAGCCACAGTCGAGCCTTTTCCACCATGGTATCATTCGAATCCTCTTGGTTTCGCATCTGTCTAAGACTGGGGGTAGTTGGGAAAATTTCTTGTTTATAAATAATTTTACCCTACCCGAAAATGTAATAGAATCACCATTACATCTCGATGAAAACCCCAGTCCCTGTTGATCTAACCCCACTATCGAAAACCTATGTGTTAATATAAAATAAGGCCATGTGTCTATACATCAAACCTCTATTGCTATCCAGAAGCCATCAGGTAAGAAGCCACGATGCGATTTCATTCCCAGAATGTCTTTGGAAGAAGTTTTTGATGATTTGAAGGACATGATTTCTACTGTTCATACTCATCAGCCGATTCAAGTTGTTTTAAATAAATCAACTATCAAGAAAAAGAGAAGGTGTAAAAAATATAGTAGTCTAGATGTAAATTTTACAAATAAGACACCAGGTTGACTCCTATCTAGAAAATTGAGAAATCAACAATGTGATAATGAGAAATTGACCCCTGTGATCGAGGTTGATGATCGTTTTTATGAGGATGAGATTGAAGATTTTATTGCTCAAGAGGATATAGATGATCAGATTATGGGGAACGATATCGATACTGATGCAATACAGTTCGATTTATTTTCTAATCTCCCACCGTTCCTAAAGAAACAAGAGGGTTTCTCTGGTATACAACACGATCTGAAGCAAATCACAAAATAGACTAAATTTACCTCTACAAAATAGGCTCAACCTTTGCCTACCATAGAACCCATTCATTGTGAAAATTGTTTGGATTGGATTGTGAGATATTACTTCGATATCCCCTATCTTCAAGTACAATTAAACCAAATGGTAGCACGAAACTCATTACTCGAGAGGGAGAATGACAAGTTGAAATCCCGCGCTCAATCGAACGCTCACAAGGCAAAGAAGAGGATTAAGCGGTCTGGTAATGTGATTTTAAAAACTCAACAAACTTCAACACCATTATAAATTTAGACTTATGAGATGCTTCTCTATCAAATCTCTAAAATGGTAAAGAGTTTTTTTTTTTTTTTTTATTTGATTATGTTTGAGAAATAATAGATAGATTCACTTTTGATTTTATTTTTATTTTGAGACTAGCTATAGTATATGTACTTACCAGAGCCATGTTGTTCCTTATCGAGTCATGGTTTCTGCCATCCCCTGAGCTATTTTGAGCCTTGATATTGTCCTAACTTGGGGAAATTGAGTTGAAGTTGGTTGAAGAATGATGCAGACCCCCCTTCTCTCCAAGGGCTGTGTGAAATCCTGGTCTAGGATCTCCGATTATTGAGTCAAGTGACTCTATGGAACCTTAATGGTTTCCTTATGTATCTAAACACATGCCCTTTTCATGCCTTGGTGCAGGTATGATAGCACTCGTGACCTTCCCTTTTTCTCTTATGTGAAATCTCAGAGTACTGAGTGTTAACTCTTTTTATGATAAGCACCCTCTTGATATGACCTTGGGTGGTTGCCTCTCATGACCATGCGATTGCGGGCACGACCAATAGCGGTTTGGGAACAAACTTCTTTTCAGCCCGCAATTCTCCTCGAACCTCCATGTGTCCTCTTGGAGAAACCACGGTATGGATTGCAGCCTGCCCTCAATCTTTTAAAGTTCGTGCACTTCCTGTCCTCGCAATGTTAAAGGACCGTTGATCTCCTGATATTGACAATATTATCTGAACTGACGGTTCAGATCTGTGCCTTTCAAATCTACATACCATATCAATCCCTCTTAAATCAACAACTGCGATCTCCTTCGTGATTCTAGACTTATGAATTTTGAAATATCAAACCTCTCTTTCCTCCGTATGTCAATCTTCCGGATTTGACGATCTACAGACACATGTCCTCCAATCAATGGTATTGCCTTAACTTTGAGTGTTTTAACCTTCAACTTGGATTAAAGGTCCTGCAGTCCTCTTCTTGATCAATGATCAAAATCTCCTCCGGTCTTGAGACTTCTGAGATCTCAAATCTCAAACTTCACCCTTCTTCCCAATGCGTTGTATCCAAAGGCTATAATCCACTGACGCATGTCCTGCTGATCTGACGATCAAGGATAACTTCGGGTCTTTACCCGGAGTGCATGGATTTATGCCACATCTCTCTTAGATATGATGACCTACGAATCACTTTGGGACTTTACTCAGAGTCCACGGATTCACGCCACGTCTCCTCTAGATCTGGCGATCCAGATTTACTTCGGATCTTTGGGATTCGACAATCTCATATCTCAGCGAAAACCCCGCTACACTTTACTTGGAGCTCGTGATCTGTTGACAAGTGTCCCCTTGCAGATCGATGGCTCCCAACTCTTTGGTTATTTTGGCTTCAGATGTTTCAACCTTTCACCTTTGCCTTCCTCTAGATCTCATGACCCGACGACACGTATCCTTATGGATATAACGGTCTAAAATGGTTTGGATCGTCCTGAATGGATCTTAACCCTTGATCTTCCTTCGGTTGCTTCAAATCTCTACGATCCACCTTTGGATGCTCCAACTCTTCAAGACCTAGAAAATGTTCTAAGTGTTTCCTCATGAAGCTTAGAACCACTACTCCTCCTGATCTTTGGTTTCGCTTTCTTCCCAGACTTGGAAGATTTCAAATGTTTCAAAGGCTATGACCTTCAAACTTTCTCTTGCGAGCCCTATAACTTTGGGTCTCGTCTGCATTTCTGAAAGCACTATCCCTCCTGAGATTTCATCCATGAAATTTTACCTTGGCCCTTCTGCGTCTTTCAAAGGACTTCTTGCCACTCACTTGTCACATTCTACGCTCAACCTTGTGGGCTTACAAACTTTACACAAGTTCTCTATGTGCTCACTCCCTGCGCTCGACTAAACTTCAGATGGTTGTCTTTCAACACTTCGTCTGAGTGTTGGCCTGGTGCACCCCTTGCACAGGTCTTTCTCTAGAGTATTCAAAAACTCTGTAAAATTTTTCTCCTCCAACACTTCTTCTTCTTATAGAACTCAAAACAGAGTCCTCTTTGATCATGGTTGTACCTGCTCGCTACCCTCTTGGAAAAGCTCTACAAAATCCTCAACAATTTTGTTTTCTTCTCTACCTTCCTTTGCACAGTCTCTCCTTCAGAGTGTTCAGTAACTTAGAGAATCCTCCCTTGAATTTATGATTCCTTTGTTCTATTTGTCCCTGTAGATGAAATCAAACACATAGATCTATAACATAAACTCGTGAACATGCACATATATCATTCGAATGCGTAAATACATAAACATACGCAGACAACTCATATGCAGGAAAAACTTCTTTCTCTTTTATTAATATAAATGTATGTTTACAACTATGTACATAAGATATGACTGTAAAAAAGTCTCGACTCCTCTCTACATCCTATCTCTTCTCTAATCTAATATGATCTAAAAATATAGATACAAAGATCTCTCTTTTTTTTTACAAAAGAGGGCTCTACCAAGCTTATCCTCTCCACCGCCTTAGTGCTATGACCATTTCAATAGGACACCTTAACCTATGAATCATTACATCGAACAGAGATCAAGACCCGACACGGATCTAGACATGCTTACAGTCGGTCATTTCAATGAATCGATACACACCTATCGAAGGGCATGGATTTGGTGTTTTATCACTCTCACACATAAATTTACATAATTTTATAATTTGAATTTTGGAAATGAGAGGGTCAATGCCTCTCCTTATCTCAAAATGTGTGTTGACGTGTTGTTTTGTTGGCGTATCCGTTGAGGTGGAAAAATTCCCCTGCATCATACTCCACTGCTGTGAAAAATTCATGAGCTCCTGCTCATGAGTTCTCCATCTCTGTTGAAATCTGCCTAGATCCCAAAATTTTTCTGGGATTTGTTTACCTACTCCTCTACTTTTTTTTTTTGTTGTTGTTTCTTCCCTGCTGCTATGGAAAGATCTCTTCTACTCAGCTTCTCCTTGCTAATAGTCTCCTCTGTTGACCTCAACATCAGCTTTCTGATATCTTCTATCACCCTGTCCAGCTACTCCAGTGGTTGGCTCTTTTTATGCAGTCTTCTCTATTGCACTTCCTCCTCTCCATTCTTATCAATGGGAAAATCTACTTCATCTCTCATGTTGTCTTCATCTCCTCTTGTGGTACTAGTTTTCGATTTTGTTGCAGACTTGAATTTTGTAGTTTCCTTACTGAATTGTTGCTCAACTTCTTTCTTTGAAATATTGGTTTATGTCATCTCCACTTGTGTTGGCATATCTCCATATTCTATCAGTTGTTCCTCTGGATGGAATTCTACTCCCTCTTCTGTTGCATGCTTCAATGCTGCAGTCATCATTTGTTCAGCTTCCCGGCTGAAATTTATGAGAAATTTTGTCGAATGCTCTTCTCTTGCAATCTTCGTGACTGTCTTGTTGCAACCATATTCTAGTTTTGGATTGTCCAACCAATCCTCCAACATCTTCATTTCTTTCTCCCATTGAGTGATGAATTCATCTGAATTCTCCTATTTTTTTGCTAGGGTAGACATCAGTGTCTGTTCTTTCTCCTCTTTAATAGTCTCTGTTGGTTGTCCTTCTGTTGTTGCTCCTGCAACACATGCTCTAGCCCCAACTAGGCTACTTGGTAGGAATATCTCAATTCCTCCAATGATCAAAATACTCTTCTGATCCACCTCCACTAGCTCTCTTTACTGATATGAACTCTCAACTGAGTTCATGAGACTTTCAAATGGTCTCCTCTCACTTCCCTTGCCCATCTGGCAACTTGGGATTTTTCTTCTTCTCTCCTGGAAGTCTATGATATCCTCCAATTATCCCATCTCATTTCCCACCTGACAATCTGACCTTTCATTGCTAATCCTCTGGCAGTATATGAGACCTCCCACTGATCTTTTTCCATTGCCTACTTGGCAACTTGAAATTCCATTTCTTCCCTCTTGAAAGATTATGAAATCCTCTACTAATCTCATATCATTTCCCACCTGATAATTTGATAGCTCATTGTTGCCCTTCTGGCATTCTTTGAGATCATCCACAGATCTCTTATCCTCATTATCACTAGGACTCTTCCCAGTTTCTGGCTCACAGATGTGAACCACTTCTGTATCACTGAGGTTTTTTGCATGCCTCAGCCATGTTTTCAACATTTGTTGCTACCTTTTGGACATCAACTTATGGACATACCATTTTACTTTCCTCTTCAAAGGCCATTCATATGTCCATTGTGCCTTTGCATTGTTGAGGAAAAGATATGAATTGATCTTACTCAAGCATTTTAAGACTTTACTTGGCTAAATCAAAGTAGACGAGAATATCACCCTATGTTTATAGCCAACAAATATAACATCCTAAATCACAAGTATTAATTACGAGTGCTTAGGATAGTCTTTGATATAAAAAAAAGCTTGTTGGAAATTCACTTTTTATGTAATTTTCTGAACATAACAGTGGCTGAAATAAATGTAAGAAAAAAAGTAAATACACCAAGATGATAATCAAGACAGTTGAGACATAAAGCAATCCTTTATTTCATTCCAATTCACCAAAGAGTAATTTTCTTTACAAAATCTCATACATAAATCTTGGACCAAAGTCAAACTTAGACATCCCCAATGGAGTATACAAAAAGACCTCTGACAGAAAACCAACTGAACTCTAAAATCCAGATCATCTTGCCACAAATTGTTACCCACTCGACTCTGCACAACAACCTTTATTAGTCATGAAAATTAATTCACAAACAGACAAGTCTACACAGAATATCAAAGATATATCAACACCTCTAAAAAACAAGTGTCTGAATGATTTGATTCAGCCCTGAATATTGTTGTCTACAATAAGACCCTGCTATCACAAAAGAGAATTAGGTTGTGATGAATATATGAATGAATGAAAACTGAACTATCTCAACATAAACTCAAAGAGAAAACCTTAGCAAGCTTCTGCTTCTATCCCCCTTTGTTCCTCCCTTTCCTTTTTCTTTTAACAAATTAGAATTGGTTGAAGTAGTTGAACCAACTCATTAGTTAAGTTAATTAAAAGACTCAACTAAATTTAGTTAGGGAGAAAAGTAATAATCATAATAAGGGTCATAAATAAATAATAACTAGTAGGTGGGACCCCTTTTGACTCCCTTTAGTTCATAACAATCATAACATAACCATTAGTTAAGAAAAACACATCTCCTTGTGTCTCCCATCAACATATTTACTTTTGGCAATTTAACCTCATGAAATTTGAAATTATTTCAAAAATAATACTCATATATCCAAAATAAACATGTTGTCCAAGGATCTCTGAAGTCAACTGTCATAAAACGATAGATAAAATAAAACTCAAAGTCATATTTTCCCTTGCTGATGCTATTATCCTTTAGTCCTTCTTTTTGACAGAGGCATGATAGGCCTCTATTTTTAGCCTTTTATTTGAATGGCACATCCTTGCATGCATGATTGATTAGCAAATGATATTTTAATTAACCATACATGACAAGTCTTTTAAAATACGAAATGGATTTTGGCTCAACAATATATTAGACTCATGCAATCCAATCCATACAAATTGTTTTACTATTAATCAATGAGAAGGGGAGTGGAAAAGGCTTCTGGGATATATGAGGGGGTTGTATTGAGTGAAAATATGATACAGTTAGGGGAAAAAAAACATGGTCACTGCTAAATGAAAACAACAATCAACTTTAAAGAAACCAATAAAACCTCACTACAATCCACACAAGACATTGCCACTTCCATCTACTTTAACACATAAATTCTCTTGACTGTAATCAATCTCAGAAAAAGGAGTGAAAAATTGAATATGGGAAGGTGATGGGATTTGTAATTAGCGGAAAATGAAATCATGGAAGGGAATAAATATGATTACTGTTCATGAAATTAACTAAGCGATCCACAAAACATTCTGTGAAAAGAGATGTATCAACCATCAATCACTTTGACCAAATAACAATTTATGTGCATTTAACTAGTTCTTTGTTCATAATCAAATATCCAACATAGTGTCACCACATGGCAACATGTATTCCACACAATTTGTAAGGGGTTTTGTTCCTGTCATTTACATTCTTTTCATTTTATAGCAATTTTTTAACAGTACCCATTTCCAATCTGTAAACCATCAAAATCAACCATTTCCCATACAATACTTCAATCAACAAATATACTCCAATTCATATTTCCAAAAATAACCATGAAGTCACAGTATCACTTCCATCTAGTCTGTCACTTTGAATGCAATGACATTCATTAAATAAATATAGGCAGTCACCCAATAATCAAGATCAAATTGCCAAAACCGAATTGACAATTAAACATACAACAACCACCATTCCAACAAAAGATATGCACCAAATAATACAATCATGCAAGTGTAACTCCATCACTGTGCAAGCCCAATCCAACGCGATTGTAAAAATGGACCACCTATCCAACCGATGAGGTACCAATAACAACCTATCTCAACAAATGATCGGGCTGCAACAAATATGTTTAAAACCCTATGGGTATTCTCGAGTGTAACAAACCCAAGCCATATATGTTATACACAGTGCACAACCAACAAAACACCACGATGCAACATTGCCACTTAACACAACAAACAAACAGTCATGGCAATAAATCAACCATCGTGCCGAGCCCTCAATTCAATACTTTATTTCTTCGATTTAGTTACATTGTAATCGACTATGTTGTGAAAACTAAGGATTATACAATCGAACAAATATAAGGATGCAATGGATATATTCTCTACAGTGATCCAGCTCAATAGTCATTTGGCCCCAAAGAAAACCACAGTTACCATGCCCATTATTTCATTTGCAAAAACACCATGCACACACGCGATATACGTGAGCAACATCTAGCCTTTTTAACCAATTCCAGCTAATCATCCAAATAATCATAAGTGCAAATATCCATGACTGTATATCAACCAACAATCCACCACTGTTGTAAAAAATCAATCAACCGAACAAGTTGTGGTAACTACACATACCCACACATCAAATCGAATTGGGGCAGAGGCCTTCTCTATTAACAATACTGAGTTATTAACATAAGGAGGGTGACTCAATACTTCAAAAGTACAATTGTCAATGTAGCATTTATCATCATTATCACAGAGGCAATAACTAAATGGCAAACCAACATGAATTCCATACGACCAACTGGGAGAGTCTTCACTCAAAGTAATTGACTATACATTCAATCCACAATAATCCATAACAAATTTGACATGCCCAACGATCTTCTCTGTGAAATCTAGACTGGAGGTTTAAGGGTTTTCCCGGTAGCCATCACAGGGGGAAAAGAGACAACTCCTTGTAATGGTGAAAACCTCAAGGCCAAATGTATAAACAAAGAGAGGGCTAAGATTCGTTTGTGGACAGGAACAATTCCGTGACAGGGGCCATAACAAGAGCTGAGGATTTTAAATTGGCGTGGCAATGTTATTTAACGCACGTAGGGTATAACCCTTGTGCCCCTAAATCCAACAACTACCACACAAAGGTGAAGGCGGGGCTGAATAAGAACAGGAAAACCCAAATTGTGACCTCTAGTGGTGAAATAAACCAAATGCCCAAATGTACAATGCGTGATGACACGAACGCTTATGTCATTAAACCCCATAAAATCCCGTAGACTAGATACAACAATGCAAAAGAATTAAGATAGCCCACCAAGACCAACAAGGCTCTTCTAAGTAAACCAACAGAGATCTCTTGTGACTGGTAACACACCAGGGTAACTAGCAATGCTATGACTTCAACATCATTTCAAATAGAATCATCAACGTTTCATTCACAATCACCATTTACACAGTCGCAATACTTAAGGAAAGCACAACTAATATACTTGAGCCCATATCCATTTCATAACCAGAGTAGACTCATGAAGGGATAAAAAAACAACATACCTGTAATCAAATGTATTAAAACGCAAGTTGGTCGAGCGGTTCCTCCCTACTGAGAAATCGGAGCATAACCACAGTAGTAATGTTTGGAAGATAGCCTGACTAGGGTGGAATCCAACGATAGGGGTAAAGGCGATGGGCGGTAAATGCGCATCACCTACCTACCTCAAGTTCATTCAATTCTTAGTACGCACCAGCCACTAATCAAACAAATCATCCACCTTGAACCCACAACCTTAAATTTCCAAGAGCGTCACCTGTATCACATATTAACATCTCTAATATACAGAAATGCATACCAACTATGCTATATACAACCTTGATAACTCGCATGGATATCCTATGTTAGCTAGAATTTTCCACAATATTGTTTAATGCATATAGTATAGCATGTTAGCATAGGACAATTTCTTCTTTTATCTACTTAACCCCCTTTCAATTTCCTTTCAATTGTTTGTATGTAGTATAATAAAATTGCAGAGTTAGATCCCTTTTTATTTTGCATTTGTTATAGTAATTCTACCTTTATTCAAACTGCCTTTTATATGTTTTCACTAACATATTTGTTGTGCAGTTTCGAAGAACAGGTGGAAATGATATCAATGAATAGCATAGGCCGTAATAACATAAGTAACCAACATTTCATAAGCCCAAACCATAGCCAATAACAAAAGATCTCATCAACCATGTAAGCCTTGTCGCACATCACCACAACATGAAAAAAGAACAGATATGATATTCAATAGTTCAAGGGGGTCCCACCTACTGGTATTATTTAGCTTTTATAATAATAGGATTTAGCAACACTTAGTGGGAAAAACTTTGTTGACACTTTTAATTGTCAACAAACTGGCGAACCACGGGAAAATTTGTTTCCAACAGATTTAGAACTCAGAACTCATGGTTTTGCAAACCAAGAACAATAATTTTAGAAGGCATAACTTGTAACAACCCTAGTTAAATATTTACATAGGGTTTATCAAGTAGAATTAATTAAATAATTAATTGTCCTGATATATTTTAGTTAAACAATGATTATTTATTAATAATATTAATTAAGTAATTATTAATTGTTTATATCTGTTGATTAATTAATTAACTCATTAAAGGTTAGGGTAATGAATTAAGAGCTTAATAATTTTTATTTATTTATTATAAAACTTTACGTATGTAGGGGGATGAAGCATTGAGTGGAGGGATAAGGTGATAAATGGAAGGATAAGGTAATAAATGGAGGGATAAGGTGGGTGGAATTAAAGGAGGGTAGGAGTCGGTGAATGGAGGGGGATATGACTGGGCAGAGGCCTTCAAGAATGGATTATGAAAATTTGGGAGAGGAGCATTATTGCAGAGAGGACTGTATTTTCTAAGGGATATTTTTTGGTTTTGGAGTTGGGAGGACTGTTACAGGGGTGCACCAGGTTGTTGGGAGTTTTGGGCTCGGGGGCCAGGAATCCTCACGGAATCCTAGAGCTAGGGAGCCGGAAAGGTTGCTCCTAGCTGGCTTGGTGGTTAGTCGGTTTTGGGCAGGGTTTGGTCAGAGCATCAGGCAGAGTTTTGGGCAAAGCAACAGAGAGGACAACCAGATATTGGAAAAATAGCATCAGCCATAGGCATCTATATTCATGAATTTGCTGGGTTATGTGGTTGTTATGTAATTTATTAGATTTTTGTTCATAAATTTAAATTTATGTTTCTTATATGCTGAATATTGAAATTGCTTATTTCTTATACATTGAAATGTTTAGTGAAATTGCTTATTGCTTATGTTGAATAATCTTAATGTTTAAATTTACAAAAAAAATTTGGGCTTTGTTAAATGAGGTTCTTACACATGGCATCAGAGTGAGTAGTTCACAATCTAGAGCCTTAAAGGCCTACCTAGAACTAAAATGTAAAATTTCAAAAACAAAAGTATATATCATCCAATTTAATGAACTAGAAAGAGTCTCTTAAGTTGGGATAAAAACTTAGAAATATAATTCCCCGTAGAGGTAAATTCTTCTCTTTTCTGTTACAATAAAAATGGCTTAAAATGACAATGGCCTATAATTAGAATGGAACTGAGTTCCCTAGTGGGGCAGAAAATTCCCCAATATACAAGTCATTTAACCTTGAAGAACCCTAAGAGACAAGTAACCTTGAAACCTTAAGAAAACCCTAAATATAAAAGAATGAGAAGTGTGAATCCCTCATAATGTCAAGTCCTTGTTCACTTATTCGAGTCACCTATGCACCTATAAAAGTCCTGACCTCCTGTAAGAAGTAAAAAGGATAGGGAATAAAGAATATTAGGTTCCGAAAAACTTAAAAATGAAGGAATATATATAGCCAAATAACCAGACGTAAAAGAATAATATATATATATTTTTAATCTATCTAAATCATTTTGAGGACAATGCCCTAACGACTATGCAAAACAAAACCAACTATACTGCCGACATCTCGATAGGCCATCATCCCTACATAATGGAATTAAGACCCTTACTATCCTTTCTCATATTGTTATCTGGGGCCATTTTCTACCTCTTTCAATATTCAATGATCAGTTCTATATTTTTCCCTCATGGACCCGTTGTTGGGTCGAGTTACTTGTTGTGTTTCCTACAATAAAACAACAATACAATAAAATAACAATAGTAGCAACAACTCAAAATTGAGTGCTATCAGTTTGATGGGCAATAAACCTTAAACCCTAGCCTCTGAATTTTATACAATTGTCAAGTTATGGGTTATGATCATGAAGTCCAAAATCAAAATGATTTTTCATCTTTCATTATCACAGAAAGAAAGCGAGAGGTCAGAACGCAACACACTTAACCTAGAAGCCACGGAGAGGGTTTTGAGTGCTGAGACAACACAACAAGGTGCATATAAGGAAACACTCAAGACTGAGGGCACACTAAGCCACAAGGAAGCCCACAACTCATACTCTTTGGTTGCGCCCAAAGGACAATCTACTAGCCACGCACTTGCAGTCATACAACACACAGGTTAGCATTACCACTAGCAACACTTCAATGCAACACAAGTTTCTATCCAAGCAATAGATCCCATCGCCCAAGACCAAGTGCTATACGAAGGGAGCAACCCACAAAGCGAATATTATAGTGCAATACAGTGCAAAGGCACTCACACAGCCAAGGAGAGAGAGCCCACAAGGCCTGCAAACTCACACTACACAACGTCGCCTGCAAAATGCATATCAAACGAGGCCTGCAAACTCAAACTACACAACGCAGCCTGCAAAACGCATATCAAACGAGGCCTACAAACTCACACTACATAACGTGGCCTGCAAAATGCATATCAAACACAACCTGCAAACTCACACTACACAACACGACCTGCAAAACGCATATCAAGCGCGACCTGCAAAGTCACACTACATATCAAAGTCACACTACCTGCACAACGCGGCTTGCAAAGTCACACTACATATCAAATGAACGAATATGCCAAACTCTAAGTCCATGAACCGATATAAGCCCAATACCTTGCCCAATAGCAAAGCCAATACACAACTCAAAGCCAGCGGACAAGTGCCAAGCCACACAAAAAAAAAAACCAGCCCACAACACATATCCAACACCCAAACGCCTGCGAACAGTCACAACAATGAGATCCGACTATTTCCATTGACTAGAAAAGCTTGAACCGCACCTCCTGGACCATGAACTCCGACTATTTCCATTGACTAGAAAATATTGAGTTCGTAGGTAGTATGGAGGAGAGGAGTAGAGAACACGGGTTAACCACGGCGGCCATGCTCCCTCACTCCTCCCCACACAGGTGACCACAACAAATGAGGGAAAAAAAGAAGAGTCTAGGGTTTAAATGAGATGGTCAATATTTTATTCCTATAAATGAGAGCAAGGGGCACGTAGGCTGCATGCAAGCCCCACGTTGTCGAATTAGAAGTCTTGGGGCAAGTGGGCCTCATGTATTCCCCACGTTGCCAATTCAAAGTCGTTCTTTCAAGAAAAAATTGGCTAAATTTTAAATTTAGTTGTTTATATATATATATATATATATATATATATATTTAATTTTCTTTTATATATTTTTAATTTGTTTCAAGTCGAAAAGAAAAATAAAATAGAAATATTAATTTGTATATATATAATATTTTTAAATGTTTAATAATTACTTTGAGAACTACTTTTCAAGTGTAATTAAATATCATTTTAATATAATTAAAAATAAATATCATTTGATATATTAAAAAAACAATCAAATTAAAGTTCAATTAAAGTGTAATTATTAAGTTTAAGTAAAGTTAATTAGTTTAATTTAAGGTAAAATAAAGATAATTTAGTTTTAATTTAAGGTAAAGTAAAGTTAATTAGTTTAATTTAAGGTAAAATAAAGTTAATTTAGTTATATATATTTCAAAATCATTATTTTAGAGTAAATCACATTAAGTATGTTCAAAATTACATTAATTAGTTTTAAACTAAAAGTTTAATGACCTGAATCATGACAAGAGGGAGGAGTTTCATGTGCACTAGGCAGGTAAGTTAGAGAGATTAGCGAGTATGTTGCAAAGCTAGCATAGCTATTGGGCGGGGGAGTCAGTAGTTTTCTTAGGCAGTGACATCAAGCTTAGATGCTTAAACCCCAACCTAGCCACCTCCCCTAAAGAGAGTAATGTCTGTTTACAGACAAGTAAAAAAAAACTTATGCGTAACCCTATTTTCTAGTTAAGTTGCGCAAATGCGAAATGTCCTTGAACTCACCCTGAAAAGTTTGGTTGATGCAGGTTAAATCATACAGGATGGTAAGGAATCAAGGGAATCAAGGCAAAGGAGCATCGTCGTAGGGATCACCAACATTTCCAGCGTTGTCGCCACCATCGCCTGAACTAGCTCTCATACCGCTCTCTTTGGAGGCCATAAATGAGACTTTAAAGGGGCGTCAACCAACAGGGATCGAAGTGGAACCCCCACCATCTGGAATGGGTAATCCTGAAGTGTCGAGGGATTCAGGGGGAGGAGATCCACCCGAAGAAATCACTAGAGAACTGAAGAAGATCAAACTTCTGGAGTTTGCCGGGGGTCGCGCCAGTGAACACGCGAAAGCATGGTTGGAAGACATGACAAGGTGTTTTTCCTTAAGGGACTATGCGTCCACCTCAAAGGCGAAGATAGTGATTTTTTAGTTAAGAGACAATGCCTTGAACTAGTGGGGCAACCTGGAAAGACAACTGCATCTTACCCTGGACATCGTATCTTGGGAAATTTTTGAGGAGAGGTTCCGAAGGAAATATCTGCCAGCTTACTATGAGGAACAATAGGTAGGAGCATTTCATGCTCTAGTATAGGGAAACATGACTGTAGAATAATATGAGATTAGGTTTATGGAATTGGTCAAGTATGTTTCATATATGGATAATGAACAACGACAAGCAGAATGCTTCGTCTATGGGATAAACCCTAAGATAAGGGCTATGGTGCAGATGTGGAAACCGTCTCTAGTAGCGGAAGCTGTGGAAAATGGGCGTTATGCAGAGAGGAACACATGAACTTAACTGGAGGTACGAGATCAACCTTTCCACATCGTCCTGGATTCATGGCGAAGGCCCCTAGGACATTTCCCAGAGGAGGGGGCTCAAGGCCACCTCCATATGGTAACAGAGTTGCACCAAGGACAGTAGCCGCATGGATTTTAATGGCAGGGAGTGCAGCATCTTGTTCATCACAAACGATGTAGGCAGGTCCACGACCATCTCAGGGAGAAACTAGTAGGGGTAAGGGTTCCAGGGGAAGGAACTCATTTCAGAGATAGTCACAGAACAGTGCGCAGGTTCAATCCCGTGTTACATGTTTGGGATGTGGAGGACCCCATTACCAGTGTGACAACCCAGAGTTACAATCAGGATTTGTGCATAGAGAAGGAAAGGCCCTGATGGGAAGAGGAAGTAGCAACCACCAGATTTACGTAGCGGTTAATAATCACCAGGCCGAACATCAATCCATGGTGGTGGAATCATCAGGTACGCTAAATCATATCAATGTTAAGATTTTATTTGATTCTGGTGCGACAGATAGTTTCATTTCACCATCTGCATTAGAAAAGAGTGGGTTGGCAGCCTACGCGCACGATGACTTTAAACAAGTTGAGATGCCTTCAGGGGAAAAACAAGTGGTAGGACCTAGCATTGATAATTGTATAGTAGACCTGGGAGTGTGTGCTACCAGGTTGAAGGTATACGTCACTACTCTCGGGGCGTACGACCTAATCATTGGAATGGATTGGTTAGAAGCTCATCGAGCTTTGGTAGATTGTTTCGCAAAAAGGGTGCTATGTATAGATGACGAAGGAAGGCCAATGGAGATCCAGGGTGTACGGAGAAAGGTGTCATTACGATTTATCTCAACTATGAAGGTTAAGCGATGCTTGAGTCAAGGGTGTCGACTATATGTAGTGGAAGCGGTGAATGAAAAGAAGGGACCCTCCTTGGATCAGTACCTAGTATTGCTAAAATTTAAGGATGTTTTCTCGAATGAGTTACCAGGGTTACCTCCTGAGAGGGAGCTTGATTTTACTATTGAGCTAAAACCTGGTGCAAAACCAATTTCCAAGACTCCGTATCGGATGACATCACCGAAACTTTGTGAGTTGCAAATGCAATTGAAAAAGTTACTGGACTTAGGGATAATAAGGCCCAGTGTCTCACCTTGGGGTGCACCAGTAATTTTTGTAAAGAAGAAGGATGGTTCCTTACGATTGTGTATATATTACAGGGACTTGAACCGTGCTACAGTGAAAAATAGGTACCCAATGCCGTGAATAGATGACCTCTTCGATTAGATGAAAGGAGCAACGGTATTCTCAAAGATTGATTTGCGATCAAGGTATCATCAGTTAAGGATTAAGGAAGGCGATATCCCAAGAACTGCCTTTCGAACTTGGTTTGGGCATTACGAGTTTGTCGTAATACCTTTTGGATTGACCAATGCGCCAGTAGTATTCATGAGCCTCATGAACGACATATTCCTGAAGTACCTAGACCATTTTGTACAAGTCTTTCTAGATGATATCCTCATCTATTCAAAAAATTAAAGAGAGCATGAGGAACACTTACAAGTGGTGTTGTTCTGTCTTAGAGAGAAAAAATTGTATGGGAAGTTGTCAAAGTGATCCTTCTTTCAGAAAGAGATCCACTATTTAGGTCATATCATTTTCGGTGAAGGAATCTCTGTGGACCCAGAAAAGGTAAGGGCCATTATGGAGTGGCCAGTGCCGAAAAATGCCCATGAGGTGAGAAGATTCATGGGGCTAGCAGGTTATTATCGGAGATTTGTGGAAGGATTCTCAAAAATAGTGAAACCCATCACCACTTTGCAGCACAAGGGGGTAAGGTATGAATGGAAAGAAGAATGTGATAGTGCATTCATTGAGCTTAAGAGGTTACTAACTAGTGCACCAATTCTACGAATGCCAGATATGGAAAAGGACTTCACAGTCTGCATGGACACCTCGAAGCAAGGGTTGGGGGCTGTGCTAATGTAGGTTGGAGGAGTGATACCTTATGTGTCAAGGAAGTTGAAGAAACACGAAGAGCTATATGTGACTCATGATTTAGAGTTGGAAGCTGTAATGCTAGCTTTGAAACTTTGGAGGCACTATCTTGTGGGGCGAAACTTTGAGCTCAAAACGGACCATCAAAGTTTAAAACATCTCTTCACTCAAAGGGATTTGAATGCTAGGAAAAGGCGATGGAGTGAGTTTATGAGTGAGTACAATTTTGGTATTTCATACATCAAGGGAAAGGAAAATGTGGTCACAGATTCCTTGAGTAGGAGACCACGTGTCTTCTCCTTGGTACCCTTAAAGGTCAATGTGAGGAAACGTGTGTTGACAAAACTCCAATGAGATAGTTGGTATTTAAAGGTTACTTCAAACCTCTAGAGAGGGATACAATTAGATCCAAAGTATGAAGGATATAGTCTGGAAGCAGACGAACTATTGAGATATCGGGGAAGGATGTACATCCCTGAAGATGGGGATATTAGAAGCATCATACTAAAGGAATCCCATAGAGCACTTTATTGTGTGCATCTGGGTGTGAAGAAGATGTACGTAGACATGAGGAAACTTTTCTTCTGGGTAGGCATGAAGCGCGATGTAGTCCATTTCGTCGCCAAGTGCCTAGAGTTTCAACAAGTGAAAGCTGACCACCATCACCCGACAAGCCTCCTACAACCACATGATGTTCCTATGTCCAAGTGGGAATTCATCTCTATGGATTTTGTTGTGGGGTTGACGCTCACATCTCATAGACACAATGCCATTCTTGTGATAGTTGATAAGTTAACCAAGAGTGCTCATTTTATTCCGATTAGAGACACTTACGAGGTCACTGATGTGGCACATGTGTTTGTAAGTGAGGTCATCCATTTGCATGGGATACCTAAGAAGATCATTTCAGATAGGGACTCCAGATTCACTTCCAGGTTTTGGACAAGTTTGCAGTCAACTTTGGGGACCCAGTTGAACTTAAGCACATCTTATCATCCTGAAACATATGGGCAAACTTAGAGAGTAAATCAAGTCATGGAAGACATGCTTAGGATGTATGTCATGGATAATCAAACCCATTGGGAGAAGTACCTACCTTTGGTAGAGTTTGCCTACAATAACAGTTTTCATAGCTCCATCGGAATGCCACCCTACGAAGCTCTGTATGGAAGGCCATGTAGAACGTCGTTGAGTTGGGAAAGATTAGAAGACAGAGTAACAATTGGGCCATAATTGATTCAAGAGATGGAGGAACAGCTGATTCAAATTAGGCAGAGACTAAAGGAAGCACAGGATAGGCAGAAAAGTTATGCGGATGCACACAGGACCGACCAAAGTTATGAAGTGGGAGACCAGGTTTTCATTTGTATCAGGCCTAATAAGAGTACTATATGGTTCGGGAAGGGGACAAAGTTGTCACCTCGATTTATAGGACCATTCAGAATCCTAGAGAAAATTGGACCCGTTGCCTATCGTCTCGTACTACCACCCCACCTGCATAAAACTCATAATGTTTTTCATGTATCTATTTTACATCATTATGTTGCTGATGAATTGGAAGGAATTGCAGGTATCGAACGTGGGAACTCTCACGGTAGAACCGTTACGCATATTGGACCGTAGAGTCCGACAGCTCAGGAACCGTTTGGTAGACCAAGTTAAGGTCCAATGGAACAAGTATAGTCTAGGATCTGCTACTTGGGAAGAC
>ML785437.1:304618-329459 GCA_009831015.1 Picea engelmannii
CAATTACATGATGATAATGCATAGAAATGTATGAGTTTGTGTTACAGACTAATCTACAGGTTATGGGCTATGAAATAGCCAAGGGATAATGATGATGAAAGTGGATGTCATGACCACTAGCCGAGAAACATTATGGTATGAATCTTTGTACGTGAAATTATATTGGTTTGGATGCATTGCTATGATATGTGGACTAGTGCAGGATTTCAGGTGATGAAACTGCCCAAAACCGAATAAACGATGACAAAAATTCTAGCAACACGATGCCACTGTAAATTTCGTTGTAGGGTGTGGACCCTAGTTATGATTAGGAGGGGTGGAGGCATTTCCCACCGTGTATCCTCTGAAACCTGAAGTCATGGGAGGACGGTGTTAGCTCACGCTCCCCTAGACGTGTGATGATGAATGTCAGTTGCCTGCTGGGGAAGCTTGGTCAAGATAGTGACATTTCCACTTATGGGTTCTATTTGGAGTTAGGTCAATATAGTTGACGCTCCAAGATAGTCCAGCAGAGGAAGGATAGGAATGAAGATGGAAGTAAGTTAGGGAGGAAGGATGAGTAGAAATAGTTAAGAGAGTATGGAGATTTGTCTTATGGTGGAATTTTTTTTTTCCTTCTGAAAAGAAAATGTGTATATATGAATATTCATAATTACGTAACTAAACCACAGTTGTCTAAATAAAATTGTTGAACTAGATAATCGTAATTAAAGGATTTCACAAACATTTGATTGGTTTATTGTCTTTTATAAAAGAATAGTCTTGTTGATTGGATTGGATGCATACATAAATTACTATAAGGGTGATAGTTATTGATTATTAGTACATGCATGAGACTTGTATGTACTAGCCACACATGCATTTCTTGTACATGTACACTAGTATGTATGAGTTTCTTGGCTTACTTACTAATAATGACGGTTATTTATTATGAATGTGTGGACCATGTTTCTTTTCCCTTGTATCATAAAATACCTTAACTTGGGGATGAAGTTTCCTGAAGGGTGGGTGTATGTAACAACCCTAGTTAAATAGTTACATAGGGTTTATCAAGTAGAGTTAATTAAATAATTAACCGTCCTAATATATTTTAGTTAAACAATGATTATTTATTAATAATATTAATTAATTAATTAATTATTAATTGTTTATATCTGTTGATTAATTAATTAACTCATTAAAGGTTAGGGTAATGAATTAAGAGCTTAATATTTTTTATTTATTTATTATAAAACTTTACGTATGCAGGGGGATGAAGCATTGAGTGGAGGGATAAGGTGATAAATGGAAGGATAAGGCAATAAATGGAGGGATAAGGTGGGTGGCATTAAATGAGGGTAGGAGTCAGTGAATGGATGGGGATATGACTGGGCAGAGGCCTTCGGGAATGGATTATGAAAATTTGGGAGAGGAGCATTATTGCAGAGAGGACTGTATTTTCTGAGGGATATTTTCTAGTTTTGGAGTTGGGAGTACTATTACAGGGGTGCACTAGGTTGCTGGGAGTTTTGGGCTCGGGGGCCAGGAATCCTCACGGAATCCTGGAGCTAGGGCGCTGGAAAGGATGCTCCTAGCTAGTTGGGTGGTTAGTCGGTTTTGGGCAGGGTTTGGTCAGAGCATTAGGCAGAGTTTTAGGCAAAGAAGCAGAGAGGACAACCAGATATTGGGAAAATAACATCAGCCAGAGGTATCCATATTCATGAATTTGCTAGTTTATGTGGTTGCTATGTAATTTATTAGATTGTTGTTCATAAATTTAAATTTCTGTCGCTTATATGCTAAATATTGAAATTGCTTATTGCTTATATGTCGAAATGTTGAGTGAAATTGATTATTGCTTATAATGAATAATCTTAATGTTTAAATTTACAAAAAAAAATTTGGGCTTTGTTAAACGAGGTTCTTACATAACTAGAATAATTATGCAACAGGGGGGAGTGAGCGGATTTAATGGAAAAATGGCTGGGAATTTGGGAATAACTTATTTAAAATGTTAAGTATGAGGGGGTTTATCCATGCGTGCATAATCATTCAACCAGAAGTGACTCTTATCTCAAGGAGAAAAATTGATGGACCTGATCTTTTATTTCTCAAATGGACGAAGAAATGGAGAGAATAAGCGGGAGATAACCCCTTACAATACAACAGTGGAAATATGTAACAATTTCAAGGGCCATTCAGAGGAGACATCATAACAACTATGTAAGCTTGATTGTCATCTGATCACAATGATTTGTTAGGAGTGTCACTGTGGCAAAGTTGATTCAACATCCTATTTTGATTGAAACTAGAAAGATGACAAAACAAAATCTAACAGAATAAAATTGTAGAAAATTAAAATAGCATAAATAAAGTGACAAAAAAGTAAAAGCAGTAGAAAATGCTTAAAACAGAAAACATAAAACAACTATTGTAATAAGAAAAATAGCGAAAACTGAAAATAGAGCTAGACTGCTAAAAACTAAAAACCCAACTTATTATTTATGTACAAAAGGAAGGGAAAATTTTCTTGGAGTCAAGTAGGATGATATTTTGCATAGAGAAATGCATCATCTATTTTAGATGTATGATTCATGACTTGAAAGACGATGCATAAAGGATATTGATCACCCTGCCAACCAACAAGTGCATGTAGCAAGGGTAGTAAGACTATCAAGATCCAGAAAAGGTGATTACCATCTTCCAGGACCTGTCAACCAACAAGACAAGATTTCGACTTGATATTGGAAACATGCGTATGATCAATAAAATTAGAATGATGATTAGAAATTTTGATGTTGAGGATAGATTTAATGGGCTCTTCAAGAGTTATAATTTCATCAGTTATGATCTTCTGATCAGGAAAAGAAATACCATGGACCGAGGGAGAAAATAAAGGATTCAAATGCATAGGAATCCTTTTAAACTTATCATCATCATAAGAAATTGTGCATGTAAGGGAGATATGTATATCGTCATTAAATTCATCAACCTCTTTGAACTGAAACAATGGGTTTGTGAGGGAATTATGCAATGTAAAATCTTGATTACCCTTATGGAAATTTTCAGAAGGAGAGTCAACATATGAATCTATATGGCCTCTTGAACCCCCTCTTTCATCTTCTTTAGAATGGTCATGAGTAATATGACGGATAGTGCTATTCAAATCAAGAGAATCCTCCCTGTCGGATTCATCCATGAAGAGTACTTCATTAGACACAAGCTGATATTGAGTAGGATATATTTCAAAAATGTCATCATTAAAGGGGAAGGCGTCAAATAAAGCATTTTCGGAAGTAGGATTAATAGGAATATCATGACAATAATCCTTACAACCCTCTCTGAATATAACACTACGAGATGTAAGATTGTCCTCTTGCAGACTCATCATGAAGAGAGAGGGGTTGGTGTGATAATCATTTTTAGATTTTAAGAAAAATCCACAAGTTGATTGTTCATGAGGACCATATAAAAATTCACATCGAGGAGGATCATGGATTCTTTCAGGTAGAAATTCAAAGTGATGAAAAATAGGTGGAGGAGAAAAGTCAATAAGAAACTTTACAAAAACTGATTCTCCCGTAAATATGTGACTAGCTATTATACATCTAGACCAGTCTCCTTCTTTACCATGGAGTGAAAGAGGGAAAAGATCTGCAGAAGTATGTATATCATAAACCCCAATAGATTTAAAAAATCTAAGGAAATCATCAATATGGTTCTGAGCAGATTCCCATAAGTTACCCTCGAAAAGAGGACAACTAATCATTGACAATGAGCTCAAATCAGATTTATACATGATCATGCAAGATAGGATTCGGGGAAATCATGGAAGAATAAAATAAAAAGAAGAATATTATAAATAGAACATCATATAAATAGTAAATACAAAATTAGAAAAATTAACATACAAGAAACCGAGAAAATATGGATAATGAGTTTTTTTTTTTAACTTCCCTAGTATGGTCGCCAAATAAATGTTGAGGAAAATATATGAATTGATCTTACTCAATAATTTTCAGACTTTACTTGGCTAAAGAAAAGTATATGGGAATATCACCCTATATTTATAGCCAACAAAAATAACATCCTAACTCACAAGTATTAATTACGAGTGCTTAGGCTAGTCTTTTATCAACAAAAAGCTTGTTGGAAATTCACTTTTTATGTAATTTTCTGAACATAACAATCGCTTAAATAAATGTAAGAACATAAGTAAATACACCAAGATGATAATCAAGATAGTTAAGAAATAAAGGAATCCTTTATTTCATTTCAATTCACCAAAGAGTAATTTTCTTTACAAAATCTCATACAGAAATCTTGGACCAAAGTCAAAATTAGACATCCCCGATGGAACATACAAAAGGACCTCTGACATAAAACCAAAATTGAACTCTAAAAGATGGATTAGTTTGCCACATATTGCTTCCCACTCGACTTTGCACAATAGCCTTTATCAGTCATGAAAATTAATTCATAAACAGACAAGTCTACACAGACTATCAAAGATAGATCAACACCTCTAAAAAATAAGTGTCTGAATGATTTGATTCAGCCCTGAATATTGTTGTCTACAATAAGACCCTTCTATCATAGAAGAGAGTTAGGCTTTGATGAATATATGAATGAATGAAAACTGAACTATCTCAACATAAACTCAAAGATAAAACCTTCTCATGCTTCTACTTCTATCCCCCTTTGTTCCTCCCTTTACTTTTTCTTTTAACAAATTAAAATTGGTTGAAGTAGTTGAACCAACTCATTAGTTTAGTTAATTAAAAGACTCAACTAACTTTAGTTAGGGAGAAAACTAATAATCATAATAAGGGTCATAAATAAATAATAACTAGTAGGTGGTACCCCTTTTGACTCCCTTTAGTTCATAACAATCATAACAATCATATCATAACCATTATTTAAGCAAAACACACCTCCTTGTGTCTCCCATCAACATATTTACTTTTGGAAATTTAAGCTTTGAAATTATTTCAAAAATAATACTCATATATCCAAAATAAACATGTTGTCCAAGGATCCTTGAAGTCAATTGTCATAAAACGATAGATGAAATAAAACTCAAAGTCATATTTTCCCTTGTTGATGCTATTATCCTTTAGTCCTTATTTTTTACAAAGGCGTGATAGGCCTCTGTTTTTAGCCTTTTATTTGAATGGCGCATCCCTGTATGCATGATTGTTTAGAAAATGATCTTTTAATTAACCATACATGACAACTCTTTTAAAAAAGGAAATGCATTTTGGCTCAACAATATATTAGACTCATGCAATCCAATCCATACAAATTGTTTTACTGTCAATCAATGAGCAGGGGAGTGGAAAAGGGTTTTGGGATATATGAGGGGATTGTATTGAGTGAAAATGTGATATAATGAGGGGGAAAAAAAACATGGCCACTTCTCAATAACAACAACAATCAACTGTAAAACAACCAATAAACCTCACTACAATCCACACAAGACAGTGCCACTTCAATCTACTTTAACACAAAAATTCTCTTGTCTGTAATCAATCTCAGAATAGGGAGTGAAAAAATGAATATGGGAAGGAGATGGGATTTGTAATTAGCGGAAAATGAAATCTTGGAAGGGAATAAATACGAATACTATTCATGAAATTAACTAAGCGATCCACAAAACATTCTGCGAAAAGAGATGTATCAACCATCAATCAGTTTGACCAAATAACAATTTTTGTGCATTTAACTAGTTCTCTGTTCATAATCAAATATCCAACACAGTGTCACCACATGAAAACATGTATTCCACACAATTTGTAAGGGGTTCTGTTCCTGTTATTTACATTCTTTTCATTTTAAAGCAATTTTTTAACAATACCCATTTCCAATCTATAAACCATCAAAATCAACCACTGCCCATACATTAATTCAGTCAACAGATATACTCCAATTCATATTTCCAAAAATAACCATGAAGTCACAGTATCGCTGCCATCGGGTCTACCACTTTGAATTCAATGACATTCATTAAATAAATATAGGCAGTCACCCAATAATCAAGATCAAATTGCCAAAACCAAATTGACAATTAAACAGACAACAACCACCATTCCAACACAAGATATGCATCGAATAATACAATCATGCAAGTGTAACTCCATCACTGTGCAAGCCCATTCTAATGCAACTGTAAAATTGGACCACCTATCCAACCGACGTGGTACCAACAACAACCTATCTCAACAAATGATCACGCTGCAACAAATATGTTTAAAACCATGTTAGTATTCCTGAGTGTGATAAACCCAAACCATCTATGTTATACACAGTGTGTGACCAAAAAAACACCACGATGCAACATTTCCACTTAACACAAAAAACACACAGTCATGGCAAAAGCTCAACCATCATGTTGAGCCCTTAATTTAATACAATATTGCTTTGATTTACTTACATTGTAATCGACTATGTTGAGAAAACTTATACAATCGAACAAATATAAGGATGCAGTGGATATATTCTGTACAGTGATCCGACTCAATAGTCATTTGGCCCCAAAGAAAACCACAGTTACCATGCCTATTATTTCATTTGCAAAAAAACCATGTACACATGTGATATGCGTGAGCAACATCAAGCCTTTGTAACCAATGCCAACTAATCATCCAAATAATCATAAGTGAAAATACCAGTGACTGTATATCAACCAACAATTCTCCATTGTTGTAAAAAATCAATCAACCGAACAAGGTGTGGTAACTACGCATACCCATGCATCAAATTGAATCGGGGCAGAGGCCTTCTCTATTACCAATACTAAGTTATTAACATAAGGAGGGTGACTGTATACTTCGAAAGTACAATTGGAAACGTAGGGTTTATCATCATTATCACAAAGGCAATAACTAAATGCTAAACCAACACGACTTCCATACGACCAACTGGGCGAGTTTGCATTCAAAGTAATTGACTATACATTCAATCCACAATAATCCATAAAAAACTTGACAGGCCCAACGGTCTTCTCTGTGAACTCCAGACTGGAGGATTAAGGGTTTTCTCGGTAGCGATCACAGGGGGAATAGAGCCAACTCCTCGTAATGGTGAAAACCTTGAGTCCAAAGGTATACACACAGAGAGGGCTAAGATTCGTTTGTGGATAGGAACAATTCTGTGACAGGGGCCATAACAGGAGGTGAGGCTTTTAACTTGTCATGCAAATGCTATTTAATGCACACAGGGTATAAGCCTCGTTCTGCTAAATCCAACAAATACCACACAAAGGTGAAGGCAGGGCTGAGTAAGAACAGGAAAACCCAAATTGCGAACTCTAGTGGCGAAATAAACCAAATGCCCAAATGTACAATGTGTGATGACATGAACGCTTCAGTCATTAAACTCCATAAAAGCCTGCAGACTGGATACAACAATCCAAAATCATGAATATAGCCCACGAAAACCAACAAGGATCTTCTAATTAAACCAACAAAGATCTCTTATGACTGCTAACACCCCAGGATAACTAGCAATGCTATGACTTGAACATCATTTCAAATAGATTCATCAACGTTTCATTCACAATCACCATTTACATAATCACAATACTTAAGGAAAGCACAACTAATACACTTGTGCCAATATCCATTTCATAACCAGAGTAGACTCATGAAGGGCTAAAAAAAGAACATACCTGTAATCAAATATCTTAAAACGTAAGTTGGTCGAGCGCTTCCTCCCTGCTGAGAAATTGGAGCATAACCGCAGTAGTAATGTTTGGAAGATAGCATGACTAGGGTGGCATCCAATGGTAGGGGTAAAGGCGATGGGTGGTAAATGCACATCACCTATCTACCTCAAGTTCATTCAATTCTTAGTACGCGCCAACCACTAATCAAACAAATCATCCAACTTGAACCCACAACCTTAAATTTCCAAGAGCGTTGCCCGTATCACATATTACCATCTCTACTATACATAAATGCATAATAATTATTCTATATACAACCTCGATAACTCGCATGGCTATCCTATGTTAGCTAGGATTTTCCACAATCTTTTTTAATGCATATAGTATAGCATGTTAGCATAGGACAATTTCTTCTTTTAGTTGCTTAACCTCCTTTCAATTTCCTTTCAATCGTTTGTATGTAGTATAAAAAAATTGCAGAGTTAGATCCCTTTTTACTTTGCATTTGTTATAGTAATTCTTCCTTTATTCAAGCTTCCTTTTATGTGTTTTCACTAACATGTTTGTTGTGCAGGTGCGATAAGAACAGGTGAAAATGATATCAATGAATAGCATAGGCCGTAATAACATAAGGAACCAACATTTCATAAGCCCAAACCATAGCCAATAACAAAAGATCTCATCAACCATGTAAGCCCTGTCGCACATCACTAGAACATAAAAAAAAAAGAACTGATCTAATCTTCAATAGCTCATGGGGTTCCCACCTACTGGTATTATTTAGATTTTATAATAATAGGCTTTAGCAACACTTTGCGGGAAAAACTTCGTTGACAATTCTAATCGTCAACATGCATCCTGTTGCATATTCAATGCTAGCCTATTCATATTTTCTCTTATTTCTGTGAGCTCTTTATCTATCTCAACTTTGTTTTTCTGCTGGTGTTCCTTTCCCTGACCACCCATATGGCCTTCAGTAACCATTTTCCACGCTCTATTTTCAGCTCATCTAGCTTTCTACCATTTACTGAACAACTTTCTAGAAATCACACACAGAGCATCAATACTCTGTCTCCTTCTCACCTGTTGTCTACAGAAAAACTTTAGCTTCTAATATCATTCAACATTATCATATTACCTCTTCACCTCCTCACTTCTTTTCCTATTGGATGCAATAAAAATATCATCTCTGATACCACCTAATGCAGACCCCCCTTCTCTCCAAGGGCTGCATGACCTCCTGGTTTAAGATCTCTGATTCTTGATTCAAGTGACACTCTAGATCCTTAATGGTTCCCTTCTGTATCTAAACACAGGCCCTTTCGGTGCCTTGGTGAAGGTCTGATAGCACCCATGACCTTCCCTTTCTCTCTTATGTGAAATCTCAGAGTATTATGCGTTAGATCTTTTTCTGATAAGCCCCCTCTTGATATAACCTTGGGAGGTGGCTTCTCGTGACCATGCGATTGCGGGTGTGACCAATAACAGTTTTGGATCAAACTTCTTTTTGGCCCGCAATTCTCCTCGAACCTCCATGTGTCCTCTTGGTGAAACCACAGTATGTATTGTGGCCCACTCTCAATGTTTTAAATTCCACACACTTCTTGTCCCCACAATGTTACGGGACCGTTGATCTCCCAATCTTGACGATACTGTCTGAATTGATGGTTTAGATCTATTCCTTTCAAATCTATGAACTAGATTTGTCCCTTTGAAATCAACGACTGTGATCTCCTTCGCGATTCTGGACTTTGGACTTTTGAAATCTCAAACCTTGCTTTCCTTCATATGTCAGTCTTTCGGAGATGATGATCTATGGAAACCTTTCCTCCAATCAACGGTCCTGCCTTCACTTTGAGTATTTGACCCTTCAACTCAAATCAACGGTCCTGCGTCCCTCTTCTCTATCAATGGTCGAAATCTCCTCGGGTCTTCGGACTTCTGAGATCTCAAATCTCAAACTTCACCCTTCTTCCCAATGCCTTGTATCTGAAGGGTATAATCCATTGACGCATGTCCTACTGAACTGATGATCGAGGATTACTTCGGGTATTTACCCAGAGTGCATGGATTTATGCCACGTATCTCTTAGATTCAATGACCTATGGATCACTTCGAGACTTTGCTCAGAGTCCACGGATTCACGCCATGTCTCCTATAGATCTGGCGATCTAGATTTACTTCGGATCTTCAGGATTTGGCAATCTCAAATCTCAATTGAAACCTCGCTACACTTTACCCAGAGCTCGCAATCTGTTGAAAAGTGTCCCATTTCATATCAACGGCTCTCGGCTCTTCGACTATTCGGGCTTCAAATGTTTCAACCTTTCATCTTTTCCTTCCTTTGGATCTCATGACCCGCCGACACATATCCTTCTAGATGTAATGGTCTGAAATGGTTGGGCTCCTTCTTAATGGATATTAACCTTTGATCTTCCTTCGGTTTCTTTGAATCTCTGCACTCCACCTCTTCAATACTTACAAAATTTTCTAAGTGTTTCCTCTTGAAGCTTAGAACCACTACTTCCCCTGAGATTTGTTTTCGCTTTCTTCCTGGACTTGGAAGATTTCAAATGTTTCAAAGGCTATGGTCTTCGGACTTTCTCCTGCGAGCCCTGTAACTTTGGGTATCATCTGCATTTTTGAAAGCATTGTCCCTCCTAAGCTCGCTTAGCACATTCTACGCTCAACCTTCTGGGCTTACAAACTTGACACAATTTCTCTCTGCGATCACTCCCTATGCTCGACTAACCTTCAGATGGTTGTCTTTCAACACTTCGTATGAGTGTTGGCATGGTGCACCCCTTGCATGGGTCTTTTTCTAGAGTCTTCAACAAATATGTAAATGTTTTCTCCTCCAACACTTATTCTTCTTACATAAATCGAAATAGAGTACTCTTTGATCACGGTTGTACCTGCTCGCTACCCTCCTGGCAGAGCTCTACAAAATCCTCAACAATTATGTTTTCTTCTGTGCCTTCCTTTTCATAGTCTCTCCTTCATAGTGTTCAGTAACTCTGAGGCTCCTCCCTTGAATTTATGATTCATCTGTTCTGTCTCTCCCTCCAGATGAAATAAAACACATACATATACAACATAAACTCGTGAACATGCACAAATATCATTCGAATGCGTAAATACATAAACATACACAGACAACTCATATGCATGAAAAAATGCTTTCTCTTGTATTAATATAAATGTATGTTTACAACTGTGTACAAAATCTTTGACTATAACAAAGTCTCGGCTCCTCTCCACCTCCTATCTATTCTCTAATCTAATATCATCTAAAAATATAGATACAAAGATCTCTCTATGTTTTTACAAAAGAGGGCTCTACCAAGCTTATCCTCTCCATCGCCTTAGTGCTATCACCATTTCGTTAAGACACCTTAACCTATGACTCATTACATTGAACAAATATCTAGACCCGACATGGCTTTGGAACTGCTTACAGTCGGTCATTTCAATGAACCGATCCACACATGTCCAAGGGCATGGATTTGGCGTTTTATCACTCTTACACATAAATTTTCAAAATTTTATAATTCGAATTTTGGAAATGAGAGGGTTGACGCCTCTCCTTATCTCCAAATGCGTGTTGACGTGTTGTTTTGTTGGTGCATCCGTTGAGGTGGAAAGATGCTCCTGCATCAAAGAAGCGGGTTGCCAGGCCCATGGTTGAAGAGGTGGGTTGTCAGGCCTATGGTTGAAGAGGAAGGTTTTCAGGCCTGTGAGCAGCTCTCTCCAGGTGAGAGAGTTTGTTGGGAAGTGATTTTCTCCTAGAGAGACTCCAGCACTAGCTACGAAGCTCTGATAATTCCTGATCCGGCCTGTTGTTGAGACCTTGAAAGGGAAGTGGAGTAGTTGATGGACTGTTGAACAGTGAAGGTGCATATTCACGGGGTGGAGCATGCATGTGGGGAATGAGAGTCCTTAGGTAGTGGGCATAAGAAGGCTCCTAGAGAGAATCAAGTGAGAGAGTTTGTTGGGAACTGATTTTCTCCTAGAGAGAGTCCAACACCAGCTACAAAGCTCTGAAAATTCCCGATCCGGACTGTTGCCGAGACCCTGAAAGGGAAGTGGAGTAGTCGATGGACTGTGGAACAGTGAAGGTGCATATTCCCGGGGTGAAACGGGAATGTGGGGAATGAGATTCCATGAGTAATGGGCGTAAGTAGGATCCTGGAGAGAATCCTTCCGGTTGCACTGTGCAGGTTCTCGTAACCCCAACCTAGTATAGGATTCATTTTCCCTAGGTGGAGCTTAGTCCCATCTCAGTGGTGACCCACTATTGAGAGTGATGAGTAGCGTGGTCTAAGGTTGGAGGTTCATGGAAGGTCTGCACGTAGTTGATGTTATTCTATTAAAAGATAAGTACCACTTTTATGTTCATTTACATGTTGTGTATTTGTACATGTGTTATAATTGATGAGTAATGCATGTATATGTTGTATGTGTAGGATTACTATTATTTCGACATTAATCTGTGTATTAGAAGAATATGTTGTATGTTTATGTTTATATATATGCACATGATAATCATCATTTCTATGAGGTAGCATGTTTTGGCCTAGGTGGCCTCGATGTGTATGATGTTTCCCCAAGAATCTTTGTGTGGCATAGCCCAACAAGTTATGGTTGGGTATGCTACAAATTGGTATCAAATTGGTATCAGAGATAATTGAAGTGTCTGAGTAGTGGTGTTTCCCGACTTGTTGGTGGTTGGGGATGTTACAAAACGGTATCAAAGCCATTCTTTCAACACTGAGCCTAGATGGGCCAGGGAAGTGGAAGTTGAAGAGAAGGTTTCAGAAGGAAGTTTTTGTCGAAATGGACAAAATTGAAGTTCAGAGCCTAGTTTTTGACACTGAGCCTTAATTAGGCCGTATAAGTGGTCATTGGAACCAAGGTTTCAAAGGGAAATTATGTCAAGAAGAACAATTTTCGAGCCTCAGAGAATTCCGAGTGTCAAGAGGTTACCTTAGTCGTGTTAAGAAGCTCAAGAGGTGTAGCAGTATTATAAAACCACGATATAAGTGGTAAGGGGACGTAGAGTAATGCAGGTCGTTGGAATCTGTTCAAGAGAAAGAGGAAAATTCCTGACTGTCAGATATGGAGAAAAGTGTAGGAGGTTTAATCTACAAGTCCTTAAGAATTCAGTACATCGATGAAGTATGTGTTATAGAGCAGAAGAGGCCGGAGCCTTGAAGTTTCCAAAGTAGATCTCGACCATTGATTAAGAAGGGAACCAAGGGTTGTGGATTTTGTCTTGGTTGATAGCGTTGAAGTCTCGAAGTGGACCAGATCCGTTCGTCGAAGGAGACACATGTCAAAGGATCATCTTGTTCGGGAATTGAGCATTCGAGAGAAATGGAGTATGCTAAGGTGAATCTACCGAAGCCTGAAGTCCCAAAGTGACGTGGGACACAAGGGATGTGTGCTCCATGTCAATGAGTTAATAACCATTGTACGATTGAAATGCAGTTAGAATGTGACATTTATCACCCGCCTGATTGGACCACGGGTCAGATTCATGTTTCCTACCATGTAGCGCTCCTGGAGGTGGAATAAGGTAGTTAAAATTGGTGAACAAGTTAGTTGGATCGGGCCCACATTAACTTGGTGACGATGTATCAATATCAAGGGTTGTTTGGCATTGCAGAGATCCAAGTTGTGCGACAGATAATTCTACAAGGCAGTACCACAATCCAAACCACGGTTTCCAAGGAGGGGTACATGCCAGCATGGACACAATTGCAGAATGATCAACAGGTTACTCCAAAACAACTGACCCATGCCCCCGCAATTGGAAAAGTATAAATTTTGATGTGACTTTTCGGTATCTTTTAGTTCAAGCACGGAAACCGTGGGCCCCGATGGACGCATTGCGCCATATCATGAAGTCTGGAGACTTGGAACTCTGAAAGAAATGGCTTGTGATGGAATGGGAGGAAGAAACCCCAAAGTTCCGTTATGCCGAAGTAAAGTGACGTGATGACGTCAACGGGGGGACGTGGAAGTATCTGAAAACTCTTGGTTTGGGAGTTATGGGTTGTGCAAAGGTGGAATCATTCGAAGTCCCGGAGCCCCGAATGTCAGAAGTTATGGAGTTCTGCAATAGATCCCAGCCGTCGGTTGTTGAGAAGCCATGGACCGTTGATCCACCCCTCTTCACGAGTTCGCCAATTCGACACTCCGAGAGATTATTGTGATGTGATTTGAAATCCACCGAAGCCCGTAGTGCCGAAGCTTCTATCCACCATAGATATTAACAGAGAATGTGGACCATAGATCCACTGTCCTCCGTAAATTCGCCAGTTCAAGGTTTTGTGATGTTTTTGATGTGCGGAAAAGGAAACCTTCGAGGCTCCGGAGCCCTGAAGTTTCAAGAATTTGTATAAGAGCCCAACTATTAGCACTTGGTCACATCCATGGTCCCATGTGAATTAAGGGCTCAAGGAAAACATGGGCTAGTGCCCGAAAACTGTGTTAAAGAAGGGAAAAGGGGTTAGGAAGGAAACATGTGGGTTTCATCTGGTTTGAACTCACATCAAAAGAATACTGAAGACTAGGGAACTTTATGATAGGGTCCAACAAAGAGCTAAGATCCATTAGCTCAAAGAAAAGAGATCGTTGCACAAGAAGGGCATCACAGAAGAAGCATAAGTTTTAAAGGATCGTAGCTTTCTGCTCAAGGCTCAAAATTGAGCAAGGAATTCGTGATTGGGAAGGTCTCGGAAAGAGGATTCTAGATGTAATGGTTACATTAAAACAAAAAAAGTGCTAGAGATGTCTTCAGATAGAATAAAGGGGAAAATTATTTATTCTACATCTGAGATTTTTCAGAAGTCAATGGATCAGATGTTGGGTTCGATAAGCAACATGTAAACCCCAAATGGAATTCCCGTTTGGAGAAGACAGTCCAAGTGACAATCATTTCACATCAAATGTGAATTCTAGGTGGATAAAGCCATCCGCAATACATGATAATGCATGAACCAGAAGTTCGTATGGAGATGCAAAGAATGGGAATAAGGAAGTTTTTATGGAATATGAAAGATTTTGGAGATAAGATGTGACATATCCAAGGATAATCTCTACAAATTGGAGATAGCACCTCCATTATTACTATCATAATGTGAAGTGGAAGCATGACATGAAGGTCATCAAATATGGCATGACAAAAGTTGAATATGCATGTCAGAAGACTAAATCAAATTGCTTCAAGAAAGAATTTGGTGTTAACTAACCAAGGTTACTCATAGAACATGACTGGAATTATAATTCGTTCATGCAGTAGCTGAATCAGAGGAATCCAAATAAGAATGGAATGCTGAAAATTAATATCAACATAATATGTGATGGAAATTATGCAAAGTAGACAAGGAAACACTCCTAGATGGAGTCAAGTCCATGAACATCCTAAGATAATGGAAGAAAAAATCATGAGATAGATATACAGATAATCGAAATGCATGTCAACACTCTAGGGATGAAATCTAGAATAGTAGAGGATTGTTGATGCACTCCAAAGGTGTGAAGGTATTTCCACAAGAGCATGGAGATATCAAGTCAAGAATAATTTAAAAGTGAAATGACTTCTAAAGAGAAATCAATAACGAACCAGGAAGACAAAAATGGTTCTATGCATGGTTTTGAATGTAGAGGAGATGGTGCCTAACAAGAATCCATCTTAAGTGACATATAGCCATGAGTGAAAATCCAAGAGGTTGGAGGTCACTTTAATCTATGATGGTAAGGTAAAATAAGGACTTTCAATTAATTCTATGCAGCTAGAAAAAGTGAAGAGGAGAGTACAAGAAAACCTCAAGTATTAAGGTATTTTGTCGGGAAAGGATGAAGAAGTTCAGTCCTGAAGAGTAACTGGATGTTGAAGAATCTAGATTCTATAAAACAACTTGGTTTGGAATTTAATTCATCCAAGTACAAGTTGGGATAGTTGGATCCAGAAAATTAATGAAAGCTGAAGGTTAATATCAACTTAGTTTGGGACTATAAATGCAAAGGTCGCCAAGAGTGATTTGACTAGAAAGTGCTCAAGGTAGGAATAATCATGCACAATGATCACAGTGGGAGCACAAGAAGATTCAGGAATCCAGGAAGAATTGAATACTAATGGGATCAACAAGGAAAACTTTCACATGGGAAAGAAGTTGTTGAAATTGTGGTAGCAACAGCTGAATTGGGGTTGGTTGAACAACCATAAGCAGAAAAAAAATTCTTTCATGTTGCAAGTGTTGTTGATGATGTTGCTACATAAGGAGGGAAGCAACATAAAGCTGAAGTGTTGGTTATAAGTTTGATAAAAGAAGCATGAAAGCTTCTACTTCCATCAGACATTCAGATAGTATAAAATTTATTAATGGCAGTCATGTTGGTATGAGTTTATTACTCTTATTACATAATTGTTGAAGGGAATTCAGGTAAGAATTTCCTCAACCAGAGTTATTTTATAAAATCACATGATTATATTATTTGAATGCAATAACATGAATAAGATACCACTAGATGTGGTAAAGGCTAGGGGCCTGTTATAGTTATCAAAGATTTTTAGGTCTTGAATGCACACACTGACATAGTAGAATGTCATGTTAATTTGGTTATGGGGTAAAAACCAAAGAAAATAAAAGATAAGAACTTGTTATAGGAATGAATGCCAGTAAGCTAGTCATGTATGAGATCAGGACATGGTTGGATATGGCAAGGTATGGATATGGAAAGGTTATGAGCCACACAGGTACTAAAAGCTTCCTACCTTTAAATAAAACTTGGGCTGCAACCTTTTTTCTAACACAAATGAACACCACAAAATTATATTCTTGGTGTAGTGTCCAGGTCAAAAAGGAAGGCATCCAATTAATTAGGAAGAAAATAGGAAGTGTGTGGAGAATGTGTCAAAAAATTGGCCATAATTCCAACTTATGGATGGTGAGAGCCATGACTGAGATAAAGAGAATTATGTAATTCAATGCAAGGTGCACTGAATAAATATGCATTGAGAATTGCACTCATGCATAGTAAGTGATAGAATTGTGTACTAAATGCAATTGTTGATTGTGTTTTGTAAGTACATGCATATATATTATTGCATGGAAATAATTGTTACTAACAAGTGAAATGTTGTTAACTCATGAAGTTGAGGACATTTAAGGAGTTGCTAGACATTGCAACACGAAAGTTGCAAGTCAAGTAGTCACAAAAATACTAACTACATATAATTTCATGTTCAGAAAAAGAAGTAATGAACTTACACATATTAATTAAGAACAAACATATGCATAGAATGATGAGTCATTCTATTTTATTAAATTGTTTGGTAATTATGATTGAATTGCTAGGTGTAGACAATTCAAAGTTCACTGCATAAGCCTTGCAGGAAAATGGTATGCAGTTTGGTGCTTGTGGAAAACCACCAGGAAGGTTGAAATCCTAAAATGGAAACAACCAAGAAGAATTATGAAATAGAATTTCATGTTTTGGGGAAAAGTTGAATTCCCTTTTTGAACTAAGTTTGAGTTCCTAAATGAATTATTTTATGTTCTCTCATGTTAACTGCATGTGTGTGATGCAGATGAGATAATAATGATCAAATTTAGAATGCTAGAAAGAACAACTATTGTTGAGGACACTAAAGCCCTATAATTGTAGAACCTTGGTGGGGTTGTGGTAATGGGTTGGCACTCTCCTTGCGTGTAAGCCTTGGAAAGATGGATCATTGATGGACTGTGTAGCAGTGAAAGGATACTTGAGCCTGGAAGGGGGAGTTCAAAGAGGAATAGGAAACTCATAAACTCTTATGGCATGGTAGATGCCATAAGGAGGGTGTGTCAAATGGTACAGTGAGCTAGATTCTTCTTGAAAGAACTCTATAGAGTAGAGAAAATGAATTCCAACTGCAGTGTGAACACTAGAATTGTTCTTGAAAGTATATCACCAGGTGGATAATAGGCTTACAATAGCTAAAGCTTGGAACTTTTTAAGAATTTTTGAATTATATATGTATAAACAAGTTGCACCGAGGACAATGCAAAAATAAGGTGAGGGGATTGTGATATCCATCGGCAGAGCCCCAATTGTAATTATCAATTATAAACATGTTTGTTAGGATGATGAGTTGAGTTATAATAAGCTAGGAGGCTTATGCGATGATTAGGCCAGAGAACCTAGGATGTTAAGGCTATAAGCTTGATTTTTGTATATGTAATTATGAAGATCATTAATAAAAATTATACATCACTGTGTGTAGACCGACCATGAAGAAAGAGTGATGGGGGATTAAGCTCCACTAGGTAGGGTGAGGGAGGGGGATAAGTTTCTAGGTCTAGGGGCTAAGCTAAAGGTCTTACCTATAAGAGAATAATATTTTATTATTATTTCCTAAAGGCTAAGGTGGACATGAACAATGTTGTCCTAAGTTTCTGGGAAAGGGAATGAGTGCTAAATGGAGTGCATGCAGCTCTAGGAAGACAGGTGTCGACCTGGGTGCATGCAGTTAAAGTTGGAAAGTCAACTCATTTGGGGGGGGGGTTCGCTTCCCATGCTCCCAACCTTCGCCTAACTCATTTGGCCTCCATCGTCGACCCCTACATCTTTCACACACCTCTAAAACTAGTAATCTGTGAAGCTAACCTGTGTTTTCGTGTGAAGCACAACGTATATGTACTTACTAGAGTCGTGTTGTTCCTTATCGAGTCATGGTTGCTTCCATCCCCTGAACTATTTTGAGCCTTGCTATTGTCCTTAGTTGGGGAAAATGAGTTGAAGCTCATTGAAGAAACGAGTTGTCAGGCCCATGGTTGAAGAGGCGGGTTGTCAGGCACATGGTTGAAAAGGCAAGCTGCCAGGCCTGTGAGCAGCTCTCTCCAAGTGAGAGATTTTGTTGGGAAGTGATTTTCTCCTAGAGAGAGTCCAACACCAGCTACGGAGCTCTGAGAATTCCTGATCCGGCATGTTGCCGAGACCCTAAAAGGGAAGTGGAGTAGTCGATGGACTGTGGAACAGTGAAGGTGCATATTCCCGGGGTGGAATAGGCATGTGGGGAATGAGAGTTTGTGAATAGTGGGCGTAAGAAGGCTCCTGGAGAGAATCAGGTGAGAGTTTGCTAGGAAGTGATTTTATCCTAGAGAGAGTCCAGCACTAGCTACGAAGCTCTGAAAATTCCTGATCCGGCCTATTGATGAGACCCTGAAAGGAAAGTGGAGCAGTCAATGGACTGTGGAACATTGAAAGTGCATATTCCTGGGGTGGAACAAGCATGTGGGGAATGCGAGTCCATGAGTAGTGGACGTAAGTAAGCTCTTGGAGAGAATCCTTCCGGTTGCACTATGGAGGCTCTCGTAACCTCAACCTAGTCTAGGATTCCTTTTCCCTAGGTGGAGCTTAGTCCCAACTCAGGGGTGACTCACTGCTGAGAATGATGAGCAGCATGGTCTAAGGCTTGAAGGTTCGTGGAAGGTCTGCATGTAGTTGGTGATCTTCTATTTAAAGATAAGTACCACTTTTATGTTCATTTACATGTTGTGTATTTGTACATGTGTTATAATTGATGAGTAATGCATGTATATGATGTATGTGTAGGCTTACTATTATTTCCACATTAATCTGTGTATTAGCAGAATATGTTGTATGTTTATGTTTTATATATGCACATGATAATCGTCATTTCTATGAGGTAGCATTGGCCTAGGTGTCTGTGTATTAGCATAATATGTTGTATGTTTATGTTTGTATATATGCACATGATAATCATCATTTCTATGAGGTAGAATTGGCCTAGGTGGTCTGGATGTGTATGATGTTTCCTCAAGAATCTATGTGTGGCATAGCCCAATAGGTTATGGGTGGGTATGTTACTAATTTCGTATCAAATTGGTATGAGAGCTAAGTGAAGTGTCTTAGTAGTGGCATTGGCATTATGAGGCCTTTGATGGCAAGTTAGTTAAAATTTTATGTTAAAAAGCTTATCATATTAGAGAGACTTGTCTTTTTTTAACATTTTAAAATGAATTTTATTCAAAATTTAGTCAAAAATTAAAGAGATAGCTATATATATAATAAAAAAACAAGATTTAAACAATGTAAAATTTGAGATTTTATTGTCAAATAAATAAAAAGCAAGCTTAGAATTAGACAAAAATAGTTTTTAGAAGGTGTTTAAAAAAACGTTTTTTTTTTTATGGTGGCTCGGAGGTGCATACACATCATTAACCTTTCCCGATATGCGAAGGTCTCACGTATATGAGGGATTTTTTTAGTGAAACTCAACATGCAAGGCTCTAAGCAAAAGTTAACCTAATGACATACAACTCAGCAATATATTTTACAGGTTCACCAGCTTACAAAAGACAAGTGGATATATGATTAGATATTAGTTTAGTGGTGACAGGTGTGTGAAAGGATGGACATGTATAAAACCATTAGCGTTTTTTTTAAGACATTGGCGTCACTATCAACGTCAATTTCTCTTCTATCCCAGCGACGTTGATATGAACAACTATTAAAATAACAATATAGGAGCTGCTTCTCAATAAATGAAACGATCACGTTTACTGCGTTGAAGCTTAAACACAGAAAAGAACATCGCCCTGCAAGTCTGACGAGACACATTAAACTTCAACATTTAATTCAATCCATCAGTACTGAACAATATCTTTCATCAGTATCAACCCCTGAAAGCTCCCGGCTTTTTCAATCAGTTTTTATTCAGAAAATCCAAAATTTGAAAAATAGAAATCCTAACATACGACATCAAAAAGGCGTACATTTATTTACGCTGAAAGGTGTACACCTATTGACAATGAGCACAATTAATGATTTTTTAACCTTATTTAATCTTAAACCCTAATCTGATGGCTATGTATTGAAGATGCTGGCATATTCTTAGTTGTCCTCCAAAATCAATGGGTCAGATTTATTGTTCATAACTTTCTTACATTTATCAAGACATCCGTTAACATGTTTACTTTTTAACATTTACCTAATCACATTAAAAAATTACTGTAAGGATATATAATTGCCACGTTTAAATGATTAAGTAGGATTAAACAGTACAACAAAATGTTTCATATTACCATAAACGGATTACGAATTACCACAAACATTTTATATTGAGGACACCATTCTCAACCGATACCTTTCAGCATTCTCAACCACGAGTTAGCGGCTGTGCTAGTTAATGTTAACTTGGATCATAAATAGAGCTTCGCCCAAACCGTGACCTCTATTTAATTCTGTACTGAACAATATCTTTCATCAGTATCAACTCCTGAAAGCTCCCGGCTTCCCGGTTTTTACTCAGAAAATTCAAAATTTGAAAAATAGAAACACGAACATACGACAAGAAAAATTTATTTAATGTTAACAAGCACCATAAATAGAACTTCGCCCAAACCGTGACCTCCCTCTTTCTGTGGGCGTTTCTCCTGTTCCTACTTCCAAAAAATCAGATATGGACTGGGTGCCCGCCTTTTCATTTAATAATGGGGCGCTTTCTTTGTTCATGTCGGGAATTGGAACGGGGGCAGAGCAGTTATGGAGGCTTCGACGAATCTCGTGAACGTCTCTTGTTCTCCGCTGGATTGGAAGTTCACCGCTGTATTTACTCCCGCTGGTCCCAGTCTCCCACTGCTCATGACGACATAAAGGAGGAAAGGTGCATAAAATGACGACATGGTGGAGGAATGCTGCATAAAATTAATTGTACAAAGTGATCTGTGAATAAATGGATTAAAATTTTGGACCCTCGAGGAACTCAAACTAATTTCAAAGAAACACGGGAATTATTCTATCACTTTCGCCTTGATTTTAATGATTGCAATATACTTTTAATGATTAAAATATAATCTATTAATTAGACACGTTTGTATATTAATTATGAAAAAGCATTTCTGATCGTTTTTTCGAGCCAATCAAGATAGGGCATATTTTGGAACTTGTTGAACAATTTTGCTTGTAATCAATCGCCCAGCCCTGTAACACTCGAGTTAGACTATGGTATTACGTGTAATCAAATGCCAAGCATTGTAACACTTCATCAGTGAGCCTTCGGGTAAGAACCAGTTTTTAGAATAAAAAAAAACATTACCAGTAGTTGTCAAGCAGTTGTCAATTGGGTTTAGTTTGAATGGTTGTATGGTTGTGAGGAATGATTGTTATTCAGAATGATTGTTATCTTTCTCACTTGAGTTCAATTCTCATAAATGGTATGAATAAAACTCATAATGAATTTGTTATAATGACGCCTGCCTATCTATATTAACTGGATAGAAAGCCCCACTCTTAAAATTGATAGACCCCATAAAAACACTCTTAAAATTGAGAGCCTTAATCCACCAGTCATGTACATGATGCCATGTGTAGAAGTGATTACATGTTCAAACAAAAAAGTTTAATTCTCATAAATTACATGAATAAAACTCATAATAAATTTGTTATAATAACCTCTATCTATCTATGTTAACGGGATAGAGAGCCCCACTCTTAAAATTGAGAGGCCCCACATGAAAGCTCTTAAAACTGAGAACCTTAATCCACCAGTCATATACATGATGCCATGTGTAAAAGTGATTACATCTTCAAACAAAAAAATTGAGGTTTGAGGATTCACTTTGAAAATTTTAAATACACTATAGGGTGAAACTTTTATAAATAATAATAATTTATTTTTAAAATCAATACAGACACTAAATTAATATATAAAACTTTTATTTGTAAAAATGTAATAATAATTTATTTTTAAAATCACTACCAAACCATACATTAAATTAATAAATAATACCAAACCATACATTAAATTAATAAATAAAACCCTGTATTACATTTTATTACATTTTAATGTGTCACTAGCATGTCAGATAGATACTCGGGTAGGTATAGCTTAATTATACCGAGGCCGCCTCCCTCAAAACACGTTAGATCGTGCTTCTTTCTGATTGAATAAAAAATAATTTAGTTATATCATAGTAATCCTGTCATCCATAATTAAGCACTGTTGGTTTATAATGCAGTGGCAGGATTGCACTTTTCTTGTTTTAATTGGACAACATGCATTTGCAAGTCTAAGTACCTCTTTGAACCTCTGTTCATCCTGAAAATGAGCAAGAAGAAGAAAAAATAGATTAAGCTAGGAGTTTACAATAGGGGCAGAAATTAGTAGTGATTGCCCCACGCTGCAGAGAATTTAGATGCAGTCAACGCTGGCACTGGAAGTAAAATATCATGATGCTAACACCAAGCACAGATATGTCACTGGCAATCTGATTCAGAACCTCTCCTACCAAGGCTTCGCCTGCACTGCTGTATCAATTGCTTAAAAGCAACAAGGTCTTAAAGTTTAAACAATAACTACAAGACAATCTATGTGTAATTCCATGAGCTCAAGATAATCTATGTATAATTCCATGAGAAGCAGATTACTGTATAGAGTCCATACCAGATACCAAAACATATCAAAATAGGGCTTCTAATATCTAGCCTGTTAAGGAGCATTGAATGCTGTCTTAGGTGGATTATAAACAGTTGTTGTAGGTGAATTATAGGTCATTGGATTTGAATTGCTTTCAGACCTGACGACCTATAATTTACCTGCAGCATCATTCAGATTTCATTATCTATAATCCATCTTGAACACCATTCAATACTGCTTAGCAAAATGGACATTGCTGGTCCCAAAATGAGGAGGCTGGATATTGCTGGCGCCAAAACATGGGCAAAGTGATAAAAACGACCTCATAAAACTAAACATTTGAAGCGTTACATTTAATGACTTCCTCTGTCAACTCAAACATGAACTATGGCCGTTACCCTCTATCAATTTTCCCACGAAGGAATGAACAAATACCCAAAAAGTGGGTGATGGATGGAATGGACGGGTGAGTTTTTGCATGATCCCAGAAGGGAGATGTCCTTGAATTGCAGGAAATCTGACCGCGCGTATCTCACACTATCAGTTTATTTTGATCAAAATAAGTCATGTTTACTATGATTTATTGTTGTATATTGGCATCATCAGGGCAAGAAGTCATGAGAAAAACAAACTCTTCACAACTTTTGAAATACGTCTCTTAAACTAAATGTACGAAATGTGTTCGCACCACGGAATAAAAATACGCCACGGCTAGAATAAGTTGTTTTGCGTCTCAAGACAACTGCAATTTCAAAATAAAGCTGTTCGATATATTTTTATGCATATATACAATAGAACAAGTTGGTTGTTATAAACGTGCACACAAAGTTCTTTAATTAGTTACACGTAGATAGGAATTTCATGAAGTTCACCGTTGTATTTACTCCTGCTCCTCCCATTGCTCATGACGTCATAATGGAGGAAAGGTGCATAAAATGATGACATGGTGGAGGAAAGCTGCAGGAAATTAATTGTACAAATCTGTGAATAAATGGATTAAAATTTTGGACCCTCGAGGAACTTAACCTAATTTCAAAGAAACACGGGAATTATTCTATCACTTTCGTCTTGATTTTAATGACTGCACTATAGTTTTAATGATTAAAATATAATCTATTAATTAGACACGTTTGTATATTAATTATGAAAAAGCATTGCTGATCGTTTTTTCGAGCCAATCAAGATAGGGCATATTTTGGAACCTGTTGAACCATTTTACTTGTAATCAATCGCCCAGCCCTGTAACACTCGAGTTAGACTATGGTATTACGTGTAGTCAAACGCCCAGCTTTGTAACACTTCGTCAGTGAGCCTCGGGTAATAGGTGGAACGATTTTTTCTATATTTTATAAATGATTTCAATAAAAGCATTGTTAGCCGTAGGTTTAGCTTGGATGGTTGTGAGGAACCATTGCTATTCTCCTCACCTTGGTTTAATTCTTATAAATGACCGAACTAAAGCTCATAATGATTTTGTAATAATGACTTCAAACCTATATAATCATTGCCAAACCAAACACTATTAATATAGGAGAACCTTGTTTGTGAAAATATTACACCATTGCCAAACCAAACACTATTAATATATGAGAACCTTGTTTGTGAAAATATTACACCATAATATGTTAAGGTCCTAACCCGCACATAGGTAGATCAATGTATTCGGATGTAATAAAGGTCAATATTAATAAGACCTTTCAATAAAATAGAATAAGGCGGATGTAAGAAGACCTATTAGAAGCTTCCGCTTCTAGAAGGATCTTCCT
>ML785437.1:347335-357866 GCA_009831015.1 Picea engelmannii
AGCGCTGCTCGATTGGAGGTTTCCCCCTCGAAGAGGCCTGTGAACATTGCTATCTAAATCAAGTGCTATTTCTGTTCAAGTGCTATTTCTGTTGCTATTTCGTATATCATTTCTGTGTATTGTGAAGATTATGCTGGATATTTTACTGTTATTCTATTATTTCTAGCATTTCGTTTTTGTACTGCATATTTTATATATCTAGTATCTTGCATAATATCACTAGCATTCTTTCTGCTTGAATCAATAATAATTGAGTTATATCATAGCAATCCTCTCATCCTTGGTTTATAATCCAGTGGCAGGATTGCACCTTTCTTGTTTTAATTGGACAACATGCATTTGCATTTGCAAGTCTAAGTACTTCTTTCAACCTCTGTTCATCCTGAAAACGTGCAAGAAGAAATAGAGCATTTGCAAGTCTAAGTACCTCTTTCAACCTCTCTTCATCGTGAAAATGCGCAAGAAGAAATAGAGCATTTGCAAGTATAAGTACCTCTTTCAACCTCTGTTGATCCTGAAAATGCGCAAGAAGAAACAGATTCAGCTAGGAGTTTACAATATGGGCAGAAATTAGTTATGATTGCCCCACTCTACAGAGTATTTAGCTGCAGTCAACGCTGGTACTGGAAGTAAAATATCATGATGCTAACACCAAGCACAGTGATGTCATTGGCAATCTGATTCAGAACCTCTCCTACAATGGCATCTCCTACAATTGTTGCTTAAAAGCAACAAGGTCTTAAAGTTTAAACAATAACTACAAGATAATCCATGTGTCTGGCAATAAATCGAATTCCATGAGAAGCAGATTACTGCATAGAGTCCATAGAAGGTACCAAGATACCAAAACATGGCGGTCAATATCCAGCCTACGCAACATTGAACGCTGCAGCAGGTGGATTATAGGCCGTCGGATGTGAATTGCTTTCAGATACAACAACTTATAATCCAATTGTTGCATCATTCAGATCCGATGGTCTATAATCCATCTACAACACCATTCAATGTTGTGTAGTAGGGTGATCCATCTACAACACCATTCAATGTTGTGTAGTAGGGTGGATATTGCTAGCCCCAAAACATGGTTAACGGGGTAAAAAAATGCGGCATAAAATTAAACATTTGACACCTTCTGCTAATCAACTAGACATGTCACAATGCCATTTTGATGTGTCATGGATCTATCTTAATGAGAAATTTGAAATGAATGAGTTGGTTCATCAATGGAGTGTTGGGCAGTGGAAGTAAAACATAGCATATAGCAGAGCATAAAATAAGCAAGATCATACACGCATTAAACCAAGCACATCAATCATACACTTGACACAATGATTTATGTGGAAACCCAATGAGGGAAAAAACCACGACAATGATAATCCATATTTTTTTATTCAAGGGAGAATTACAATAGCCAACTGAGGCATACAACCATACTCTCCTCTCATACACACAACACCTTAGTATTGTGTCTTACTCTCGCACACTCACTACACATTGCACTCACACCTCTATGGGAATGCTTGCATATATAACATCTATCACTCAGTTACACAATCTGATCATGAATAGATCACATAATTACACGAGCAATTCATAAATAGATTCCATGCATGCACATTAACATAGCTGCATGCATGTGCATGTGCATGTGACCACATGAGGAAATTCGCTGGCATGTTTCCAAAAATCTCCACCTTGACAACAATTTACTTGATATATCATGCCCTTAATTAATTCATCCATCACCTTTCCTGCAAGAGAAGCCAAACACCATCATAGCTCCGCAACCTATTTAACAATACCGTTACGTGGACATGCTTGAACGATTCACTCTAGTATGGACCATTCTGTCTCCATCAATAACCTTTCTAATAAACCAATGAACTTCGCCAAATCTCATGAATCATAACCACAAACCAAATCACTGCAACCACGGTAAGTGATACTTGTGCTTCTGTGTTTGAAGTACCCATTTCCATGCTCTTGGCCTAGTTTTTCCATGTGACACCACCAACTACATGTGAAATGATGACCATTTCTCCATCGAAATCATCAAACTTCCTACTAGCATATAATACTTGAGACATATAACCCTTTTCTTCTTCATCAGTTATGACATAAACCTGAAGAGAATTTACAATGGAAAGCCAAAGGGATTTTACCAGTTTCACATTATTCATACTAAATTTCCTGAGTATCTTCACCACATACTTTTGTTGTGATAACCAAGCTTACCATATTTCATGTCTCTGTCTATTTCCATGCCCAAGATTTATTTTGCTACTCTCGGATCCTTCATAACAAACATCGTAACTAATTGAGCCAACTTGTTGATCTCAACCATGCTTGTGCTTGCAACAAGCATAACATATAACACCAAGATAATGAATATAGTATAAACACAATGGTTATACTCACTTCTTGTAAAATTTGACTCACCATGAAGGAATCAAACATCAAACATCTTGTACCATTTGCCTAGCATGCTTCAGGCCATACAATGATTTTTAAGTTTGCAAACAAATCTTCTATTTCAGTTCTGAATTAACCATTCTAGTTGTTCCATATACATCCCCTTATCCAAAAAACTCCATGTAAAACAGTTTTAACATATAGTTGTACTATCACAACCAGTTCTAACACAACATGAATAGAAGCAAGCTTTTAACAATTGGTGAGAAACTTTCATGTTAATTAATACCTTCCAAATACCTTTTTTCTACCAGCCATGCTTTGAAACTTTCATCTTTTACTATGTTTGATTTTATAAAAGAAGATTCATCAAACACTGCATCTCTATCTATGGTGATTCTGTGGGTAGTGGGATCCCACAATATGCACCCGTTAACATCATCACCATATCAAAGATCTACCTTTTTAATCCGGGTCCTACTTAGAATGATAATAAAAATGTTAAGCATCACAACCAAATAATTTCACATTTGAGTAATTACCAGATGGCCTGTTCATATCTATTCTGGGATCTTCCAGTCTTTTTCAACCGATGGTGACTGAGTTACCAGATAACACAATTTCTTCTATCCACAAATATTGTTGCAATTTGGCATTACTAAACATGCCTATTCGATCCCAACTTCCTTGCAATACTTTCCAAGTTCCATGGATATGAACCTACCTTCATCATATATTCTCAAACACTTGATTGACCTACCAACACATCAACCTTTCTACAGACCCACCTTTCTAAACTGGACACACTGCTCCACCTCAAACTTTGCATTCAAACAACTTTGACCAAATCCGTCCAATTAAGCCTTCACCACTTACCTCTAGGCCCATCTACAAAGGACTTCACCAAGCCTTTTATAGGCTTCATTATATGCAATCCATGGACACAATACCAGAGGATACCCAAAACACATGGACCCGAAAAACCACCTGCTTTGACCTCAAAACATATTTAACTCATTAAATTTTTGATCGAGTCATCATTAATTGATCCATGTGGATATCGGTGGCCACCCACCTTTTCCAACTCCCTCAAAACAATTTTCTGGCAATTTTGGCAATTTACTATTTTTAGCAGTTTTAACTTTTGGGGCCATTTTGAGGGTCTAAATGAAGGTTTTTAGGGATCTAGATTCTCAATGATATCCAAAGGCATGATTGAGCCCCCAAAATTAATCTCCTTGATGATACCTTTCCAACGGGCTATCATGCGCCTAAAACAGAGATCGTATGCAAAAGTTACGACCCTGGGAAGTTGATGTACTCACTTACCCAAACGGGGCCCACATGACTTTTGGCACTTCATCTCCTAGGGTTAGGTTTTTGGATGTCTAGGGTTTTTGACATTCCTGTTTATTGTAAAAATGCCTTCATAGCCTCATTGTAATCATCTTCTTGCGAATGTGAGTAGCTGTCACATCTCTTCTCAGAGATAAGCTGCCACCATTCTAGCGAGTCTTTCACTCTGTATTTTTACAGTCTCTGTACATTTATTTCATTAATAGAAATTGTGTATTACTGTATCTCTATGTTTATGGTTCCATGTCTGATACATTTCTGTTATATTATTGGATATCTATGATATCTCTGTGCATTTCTTTATTATATCTCTGCTCTCATTTTGTGTAAAAAATAATCCAGATCAGTGGTATCAGAGCAGGCTGCTCTTAATCATTTTTCATTGCATTTCCCTGAGGAGGTCTGAGTATAGGAATTTGGGTCTTGAGCTTGTCTCTCTTGAAGACAATCACTCTCACACGCCCAAGAAACCCTCCATGGAGGAAGAAAAGAAAAACGACGGAGAAAACGATTCTATCAATCCATTGCTTGAACAAGTTCTCTTGTGACAGAGGGACGAAATGATGGATAATTTTTATGAAATTATTCAACGTCTGCTGATAACAACAGGCGCATATTCATCAAACAACCACTTTGGAAGCACCTCTCCTTTCAAGGTACAATTTAATTTTTATATTCTCGTATTTGAAGGTCAGATAGATGTGGACACCCTAGACAAATGGTTAAATCGGTTAGAAGGTTATTTCTCTATTCATAATTCTTCCAACAGGGAAAAGATCACCTTCACACTCCTTAAATATCTCCCCCATGTCAAACATTAGTGGGAAACTTACTGGGAGCAAAGTTCCACAGAGGAGTCTAGAATATATGGGGCCGAACCGACTTGGGATTTTTTTGTGGATGCGATAAAGGAACAATATTACCTTGTTGGCAACTATGAGGACCAATACATGAGATGGACCACACTACGGCAAGAGAGGGGCCAAGAAAGTCCATAGTTCACCAATACCCTTCTTACCTTGTACACCAAGCTAAGTATCAAAGACTCCGGACGACATTTGGTTCTAAAATATCGTGGGGCTCTACATAGATACATCCAAACTGAAATGAATTTTCTGGACATCTCATCATTCAGTGATGCTTATCGATATCCTGTTAAAATCGAGCAGAAATTTAAGCACCAAAACAAACAGGATTTTGGGTTTACAAATATGCAACAACCAAAGTATGATAAAGATGACCCTAATAAACAGTCTCTTGAAAACCAGTCCAAGCCACAGGAAAAGAAGGGTCACGAGAAGAAAAAGAAGAACACCAAAAAATGCTACAATTTCCACAAAAGACCCTGGCACAACATCGATGAATGTCGCTCAAAACAGTCATTAGTGGTTGAGATCAAAGACAAGGAGCCGAAACCTGATTCATAATTTGATTTTGAAAATACTGGTAAAAGACAGATCATCGACGCAGAGCCCACTACTATTATCACGGCCATAACTATTCAACCAGAAGAATGAAGAGATCTTGAAGAGGGGGAGCGCATTTTTCATTCACAGATGTGGGTGAAGGGGACCCCACTGCATTTTATTGTTGACAACGGAAGCCAAAAGAACCTCATCTCAGCAGAGGTCATCAAATAGTTCGGATTGTTGACAACACTAGACCCGCAACCATACAACATTGGGTGGCTTCGCCAAGGACGAGATCTTCGTGTCAACCAGCAATGTCGATTGTCATATGGCATCTAGCCCTTCAAGGATGAGATATTATGTGATGTTCCTGCACTAAATGTTTGTGATGTTCTCTTGGGCCAGCCATATATGTGCAAGCGCCATGTTGTTTATGAGTCTCAACCCCGTACTGTCATTGTTACTTTGGGGGGTCATCTTTACAGAATACCAGAGGTAGTTCCAACTACTGTCCCACTTAAATAGTGCCGCAAGGTAGTATCTCATACTACAAAATTTAGCTTCTTCACAATCTATTCAAAAGGTGAATAGGAGGATATTGCAACCACTACAGCCTCGACCCAAACACCTCCTATCCAACAAAAGAGGGTCGACAAGACTGCAACAAAGGGAAAATATTCTGTCTGTACAAAAACATCTCATGTAGCCTGACCAGTTGAACAGATTCAAACCTGCTAGCAACAGGTTCATGGAAGCCTTCCACAAACCAAGCAACGCGACGTCTCCAACAAGGCAAGCAACTCACGAAGATTCAGATTCAACAAACGCTTCCCCCTCTCCCCCGAGAAATCAATGCAATGGAGAGAATTTCTTCCTAAGGAGGGAGGATTGATCCAGGTGAATATCGGTGGTCACCCTCCTTTTCAAACTCACTCAAAACAATTTTCTGACAATTTTGGTAATTTACTATTTTTAGCAGTTTTAACTTCTGTGGTCATTTTGAGGGCCTAAATGAAGGTTTTTGGGGATAGAGCTTCTCAATGATAATTGAATTCATGATTAAGCCCCCAAAATGAATCTCGTTGATGATACCTTTCCAGGGGGCTATAGTGCGCCTGAAACAGAGATCGTATGCAAAAGTTACGACCCCAGGAAGTTGATGTACTGACTTACCCAAACGGGGCCCACATGACTTTTGGTGCTTCATCTCCTAGGGTTAGGTTTTTGGATGTATAGGATTTTTGACATTCTTGTTTATTATAAAAATGCCTTTAGAGCCTCAATGTAATCATATTCTTGTGAATGGGAGTAGCCGTCACATCTCTTCTCAGAGATAAACTACCACCATTCTAGCGAGTCTTTCACTTTGTATTTTTAAAGTCTCTCTACATTTATTTCATTAATATAAATCATGTATTATTGTATCCCTATGTTTATGGTTGCATCTCTAATACATTTATGTTATATTATTGGATATCCATGATATCTCTGTGCATTTATTTATTATATCTATGCTCTCATTTTGTGTCGAAAATAATCCGGATCAGTGGTATCAAAGCAGGATGCTCTTAATCATTTTTTTTAGTCCATTTCCTCGACGAGGTCTGAGTATAAAAAGTTGGGTCTCGAGCTTGTCTCTCTTGAAAACAGTCGCTCTCACACACCTAAGAAACCTTCCATGGTGGAAGAAAAGAAAAACGACAGAGCAAACAATTCTATCAATCTGTTACTTGGGCAAGCTCTCACGTGATAGAGGGAAAAAATGATGGAGAATTTTTCCCACATGCTTCAACACCTGCAGATACAAACATGTGCATCTTTATCAAACAAGAACTTTGTAAGAACCTCTCCTTTCAAGGTACAGGTTAATTTTGATATTCTCGTATTTGAAGGTCAAATAGATGCGGATGCCCTCGACAAATGGTTAAATATGTTAGAAGGTTGTTTGTCTGTTCATAATTTTTCCGACAGAGAAAAGATCACCTTCGCACTCTTTAAAGATCTCCCCCATGTCAAACATTGGTGGGAAACTTACTGGGAGCAAAGTTCCACAAAGTAGTCTGGAATATATGGGGTCGATCCCACCTGAGATTTTTTTGTGAATGCGATAAAGGAACAATATTAACCTGTTGGAAACTATGAGGACTAGTACATAAGATGGACCACACTGCAGAAAGAGAGGGGCCAATCAATTCTGGAGTTCACCAATACCTTCCATACCTTGCACACCAAGCTAGGTATCAAAGACTCCGAATGACATTTGGTTCTGAAATATCATGGGGCTCTACACAAATACATCCAAACTGTAATTGCATTTTCTGGACATCTCATCACTCGGTGTTGCTTATCGATATGCTGTTAAAATCGAGCAAAAATTTAAGAACTAGAACAAATAAGAGTCTGGGTCTGCAAATCTACAACAACCAAAGTATGATAAAGATGGCCCTAATAAATAGTCTCCTGAAAACCAGTCCAAGCCACAGGAAAAGAAGGTTCATGAGAAGAAAAAGGACACCAGAAAATGGTGTGATTTCCACAAAAGTCCCTAGCATAACACCAAGGAATGTCTCTCAAAATAGTCATTGGTGGCCGAGATCAAATACAAGGAGCCGAATCATGATTCAGAATCTGATTTTGAAAATAATGGTAAAAGACAGATCATCGATGTAGACCCCACTACTATTGTCGCGACCGCAACAATTCAACTAGAAGAACCAATAGATCCTGAAGAGGGGGAGCACCTTTTTCATTCACAGATGTGGGTGAAGGGGACCCCGCTACATTTTATTGTTGACAACGGAAGCTAGAAGAACTTCATCTCAGCAGAGGTCGTCAAATAATTGAGATTGTCGACAACACCATACCCACAACCATATAACATTGGGTGGCTTCGCCAAGGACGATATCTCTGTGTTAGCCAACAATGTCGATTTTCATACGACATCCAACCCTTCAAGGATGAGGTATTATGTGATATTTCCCCACTAGATGTTTGTGATGTTCTCTTGGGCCAGACATATATGTCGAAGCTCCACGCTGTTTATGAGTCTCAACCCTGTAGTGTCATTGTTACTTTGGGGGTCATATTTACAGAATACCATAGGTAGTTCCAACTAATGTCCCATCTAAACAGTGTCGCAAGGTAGTATCTCATACTACAAAATTCAGCTTCTTCACAATCTTTTCAAAAGGTGAATAGGAGGATATTGCAACCACTACAGCCTTGGCCCAAGCACTTTCTATCCAACAGAAGAGGGTCGAAAAGACTACAACAAAGAGAAAATATTATGTCTGCACAAAATCATCTCATGTAGCCCGACCGATTGAACAGATTCAACCCCGCCAACAACAGGTTCATGACAACCTTCCACAAACCAAGGAACACGACGTCTCCAATAAGGCAAACAACTCACAAAAGATTCAGATTTAGCAAATGCTTCCCCCTCTCCCCCGGGAAATCAACGCAATGGATACCACTGCTTCCTAAGGAAGGAGGATTGATCCAGGTGGATATCGGTGGCCACCCATATTTTCCAACTCACTCAAAACAATTTTCTCGCAATTTCGACAATTTACTATTTTTAGAAGTTTTAACTTTCGGGGCCATTTTGAGGGAATAAATGAAGGTTTCAGGGGATCGAGCTTCTCAATGATGGCCAATGACATTATGAGCCCCCAAAATGAATTTCCTCAACGATACCTTTCCAACGGGCTATCGTGCGCCTAAAACAAAGATTGTATGAAAAAGTTACGACCTCGAGAAGTTGATGTACTAACTTATCGAAGCGGGGCCCACATGACTTTTGGTGCTTCATCTCCTAGGGTTAGGTTTTTGGATGTCTAGGGTTTTTGACATTCTTGTTTATTGTAAAAAGGCCTTCAGAGCCTCATTGTAATCATCGTCTTGCGAATGCGAGTAGCCATCACATCTCTTCTCAGAGATGAGCTGTCACCATTCTAGCAATTCTTTAACTCTGTATTTTTATAGTCTCTGTACATTTATTTCATTAATAGAAATCATGTATTACTATATCACTGTGTTTATGGTTTCATCTCTGATACATTTATGTTATATTATTGGATATCTGTGATATCTCTTTTCATTTCTTTATTATATCTCTGCTCTCATTTCGTGCCGAAAATAATCCGGATCATTAATCCAACATACATGCCCCCCAACATATTCAATCTACCCAAATCTATGTCTAGACTTTTCTTAGGTGACCTGATAAACTGGGGGTACACATGCCTATCCAAGTCTTACAGACATATGCCCATTTACATGCAATCAATAATTTCTACAACTCCAAAGTAAATACATTTTTTTTATTTATTTCACGGTGACTCAACCATCATCGCCCTGCACCTTCTATGTGAACACAGGTAGAGAGACACAACAGACAAACAAAACTTCATCAACCATACCTGTAGCTGAATTTGCTTCTTTTGTGGAGTCCTCTTTGGATGCTTGTTGTCGTTTCCAACAATCCTTCTTGATATGCTCATATTTTCCACAAAACCAACCTTTTGCCTTACCCTTACTGTCTTTTGACTTAGACCTATATGTACCTTTTTTATCTTTCCCTCCTTCTGTTGTTGAGGTTTCCTTATTGGATCTTCTCCTCGTTTCCTCAGACAACAGAGCTCCCACAACAGTGTCATAATCAATGACATTTGTTGTGTTAAACCACATAGTTGTGACGAGATGATCCCAAGACTCAGGCAACAAACACAGTAGCATAACCGCCTTGTCCTCATCTTCAAACTTTACTTCCATACTAATTAATTGAAAAATCATAGTATTGAAAACATTCAAGTGATCAACAATTTTTCGTACCTTGTTTAATCCGCAAGCTGTACACATGTCTCTTCAAGAAGATTATGTTTGACAAGTTCTTTGTCATATAAAGACTCTTCAATTTGGTCCACAAACCCGTTGTTGTCTTCTCTTCAGTCTGTCATGCTTGTCAGTTTCGTTGACTTTTCAGCCAAGGCCTTTTGCAATCCTTGTTGCACAAGTAGATTTCACATCTTGAGATTCTATAGCGCAAAGCTATTCTTACCATTGAACTTTTCCACCTCAAACTTGGAACTCTGAATTGTTTCCATTAGCAGAAACAACCATCGAATAGAAAATCACAGCTTCTAATAAACCAGGCTCTTTGATCCAACAACGAGATTCTCTTCTTCTTCGCTCTCTGCTCCTTCAAATCTAACCTCTGATACCACTGTTGGGCAGCGGAAACAAAACATAGCATATAACAAAGCACATCAATCATACACTTGACACATTGATTTATGTGGAAACCCAATAAGGAAAAAAACCACGGGAATGATAATCGATATTCTTTTAT
>ML785437.1:368924-409382 GCA_009831015.1 Picea engelmannii
GAGGAGGCATTCACAGGAGTGAGATGAAATATAGGGAATTTGAGGATATTTGGTTGTCCATCATATATCCATGTTCCTAAGGAGAAGAGGAAGAAGTTGGAACCTTCTCGGAGGAAGGGAATGTTTGTGGGATACAGTGAGACTTTCAAGTCATACAAAATCTACATTATAGGACATCGGTATGTTGAGGTCAGTCGAGATGTCATATTTGAGGAGGATTTGTCTTTTAGTAGATCCCAAGAGACCACAAAAGGTTGTGAGGATTAAAAGGCTCCAAAGGTTGAGGAGAGTACATTTCCATTCAATACAAATGAGTGCTCCTCAAATCATGAGGAGGATTCAATGGAGTTTTTGGATCTAGTGGATCCTCCTAGTAAGAAAGACACAAGACCTAGATAAATTTGAGAGACCTTGAAGGATGTCAAGAGACATGCATCCCCCAGAAACACCCATAGAGAGAGAAGACCTCCATAGAGATTTGGATCATAAGTGGATATTATGATCAATATCATTGATTTTGAGCCTTTCAGTTTTGAGGAAGCAATAAGCCAACAAGATTGGAAGGATTTTATGATTGAGGAGTACCAGTCTATCATGAAGAATGATGTGTGGGACATAGTTCCAAGAATCAACGGAAAGTTAGTCGTGAATTCCTAGTGGATATATAATATCAAGCATACTACGGATGGAAGTATTGAGAAGTATAATGAAAGGTTCATGGAATGAGGATTCTCCCAAAAAGAGGGAGTGTGCGAGGACACCTTTGCTCTAGTTTCTAGGTATACTTCCATCAGAGCTGTTATTTATCTTGCTTCAATAATGGGGTCGAAGATTCATCAGTTGGATGTGAAGACAACTTTCCTCAATGGTGTAATTGAGGAAGAGGTGTACATAGAGAAACCTCAGGGATCTGAGGTACATGGGAGGGAGTCTCATGTTTGCAAATTGAAGAAATCCTTGTATGGACTTAAGAATGCACCTCAAACATGGTACTCAAGGATTGATGGGTATTTACAGAGCATGGGATTCACTAAGAGTGAGGCAGACCCAAACCTATAACTATGATAGGTTGGTAATAACACTCTCATATTAGTATTATATGTCGATGACTTATACCTCATAGGAATGATGAGCTCATTTCCAAAGAAAGAAAGGAGTTGGTTTCATAGTTTGAGATGAAGGACATTGGCTTGATGCACTACTTCATGGGATTAGAGGTGTGGAAACAACCATGTGAGATATTCCTCGGACAAGGGAAGTATGTAGTTGAGATACTGAAAAATATTTGGGGTGATGGACTGTATGTCCATGACTACACCTATGACCACCAAACTGAATACGCTAGGGACCTCAGATTTATACTTGATGGATCCCAAAATGTACATGCATTTGATTAGGTCATTGATGTATCTGGTTAATACCAGACATATATTTTTTTTGCTGCCAAAACCTTGAGTCGGTTCATGGTTGAGCCGAGGAAGGTGCATTGGGTAGTAGAAAAACATGTGCTCGGATATCTTTAGGATACTGTTGGATTTTTTTTTGAGATTTGTCAAATATGATGGAGTGAGGTTTCATGGATATTCAGACTCATATTGGGTAGGTAGTGTAGTTGATATGAAGAGAACCTATGGTGGTTGTTTCAGCCTAGGATCAATGGCAGTTTCTTGGTACAACGAGAAAGAATCTTTCATTTCCCTTAGATCAGAAGAGGTAGAGTATATGGAAACCATTTTGGATATTTGTGAGGCTATTTAGATTCACAATATTCTTTCCATATTATTTGGTCAAGAATTGCATCCCACCATGATTCACTACAACAATCAGAGTTGTATCAAGCTCTCAGAGAATCCAGTGTTTCACGATAAGTCTAAACACATTGAGATAATATATCACTTCATTAGAGACAAAGAATATAAGGGAGAATTGAATCTCCAACACATTTCAACATACGAGTAGATTGCATATATTCTCACCAAACCCCAAGTAAAGGGGACATTTTTCAACTTCAAGGACAAATTAGGAGTGGTGGAGAATACCTCCCTCACTAAGAGGGAGTGTTGAATTTGTATCTTCAATAGGTATACCCAAAAGAGGACAAGGTGTCAAGCATGTGTCAATATTCATTGGCACAAGAATAGCCTTTCGTTTTAGTAAAATCGGCCCCAAAATGAAGCTAGGATCTCATGGAAAAGTTGATGGGATTTGTGGACTTGTGATGGGGTGTCATACCCACAAGGAGGAATGAAATATTATAATCAATTGTTGAGTTTAGGAAGGGCTCCTAAACTCACTCATGAGTCTTGTATATAAAGGAGGGAGGTCATTGTGACATATCATCATTGGGGCATCGTGGAGTTAGCATGTGTGAGTAAACACTTGTGCTAGGGATTATGAAAATCATGGAAAGGGTACTTCTGCACCTAGGATATATGGCCTAGGGTTTCTGGATCAAATATGAAACTGATAAAGGACACAAATGTGAAGAAGGTTGAGTTTTTCCTACATGTATGCGAGTTTCAATGAGAACAATCGCGTGTGTATGCAGGTTGCAGTAGGAACAATCATATATGTACATGTGTTGTAGTGGGAATACTCACGTACATCCATAAATAGATTATATAGGAAGGTAAAGGTATGTACAGGATGATATGTTTGCAACAAATTTGTTTGCAGTAAAGGTCTGCAACAAATTTGTGAACAAAAGATATTTCCAGGATATTTGTTAAGGTTTGGTTTTTCTGATTTGTATGGTTATTGGAGGACAAGGTCATCCTTAGATTTGGTGATATTGTATGGGATGGGAGGGTTGTTTTTTACCTCAGGATTTTTGAATTTGATAATTTTACAAGAACAAAAATATTGTTTCATATGTGTTGATGATTCATCTATGATGTTTTGTGTTTCCGTTGCATGTAATTTCAGTCAATTATTTTCAGTGTAAAATCATTCAGTGATGACATATAGGTTTTTTACTGTTAGATCACTAGGAAGCAATTTTCATATCTAAAAATTAGTCACATATAGTTGTATGTGAAAATGGACAAAGGTTTGAAAAAATTCTCTTATGTGAGAGAAATTGTGAAAATGTCTACAACTTGATCTTTTGTAGGGAAGAAAAACACTTCAATAACTTGATCACGAATGACATTTCTGATGAAGTGCATATCTAGATCGATGTGTTTAATATGTTGAATTTGAAATAGATCTTTGGCGAGCTTGATGGCACTCTGATTCTCACACCAAAGGTTGGTCAGATACTGCTACTGGAATCCAAACTATGAAAGAATCTCTCGAAGCCAAAAGGCTTCTTAAATTGCATTAATTGCTTCTTGGTACTCTACTTCTGCTGAAGAAAGAGAAATAGGTTGTTGCTTCTTACAGACACAAGTGACAGGTCCTGAACCAAGGCTGAAAACATAACTCACAATATACTTTCGATCGTCAGGGTCGTCCTCCTAATCTGATGTAGTGAAACCAACCAATAAAGGAGTCCCCCCTAAAATGTAATGTATCTCAAACTGAATTGTACCTTGAACATACCAGAGTATACTTTTAGCTTCTTTCTAATAGATATCATGGGATGTTTTCATATATCGAGAAAAAATACCCACAACAAAGGAAAGATCAGGATGGGTGTGAGTCACGTATAAGAGGATACCAACTAACTTACGGTACACAGTGACATCAACTTTGGGAGAAGTACATGCGGTAGCAAGTTTGACTTCATAATGGAAGGGATAAGGTGTTTGTTTAGATTATTCCATGTGAAAGAGATGAATAAGGTCACAATCATAATTAGACCGGGAAATAAATATTCCTTTCTTGATTTTCAAAACTTTGAGGCAATGGAAATAGTGCAAAAAAGCTAAGTGTGTCGTATCAAATTCCTTCTTAAGTATGGTTTTCACATGGTTTAAAAGTTTTGGGTCACTACCTATGAGGATAAGGTCATCAACATAAATAAAAAGGATTATGATATGGATTCCTACTTTCTTGGTATGGACCTTAGGGTCGGAACGAAATCTAGAAATGTCAGTATCAAGAATAAATTTGTCCATTTAGGCATACCAATATTGAGGATATTTCTTAAGACCAAAAATAGATTTCTTAAGGTAGAAAATAATTCTAGAGTCATTATGGACATAGCCGGGAGGTTGTTCCATGTATATTTTTTCTTCCAAATCCACATGAAAGAAGGAATATTTGACATCCATCTGATGGACCTCCCATTTGTGTGAGGTTGCAAGGGCTAGAACAAGGCAGATGGAATTCATTTTGGCTACAGGGGAAAATGTTTCATTATATTCATTTCCTTTAACTTGGGGAAATATTTGGAAACTAACCAATCCTTATGTATTTCAACACTTCCATATGACACATACTTAGTTATATAGACCCATTTATATATAACAATTTTTCTTCTTTTTAGAAGAGGTACAAGATTCCAAGTATCGTTTGCTATTAAAGAGAAATACTCTTCATTCATTGTTGTATCTGAATCTAGATGACCTAAAGCTTCTACAAATGTCTCTGGATCACGAGTCTATGAAACTTGAGACAAAAGAGAAGAAGCCCATTGGAACCATGAATGTGTTTGATGCAAATTTGTCAAAGGATCACCAATAATATCACCAGTTGCTTCTCCTGTTAAATGTACCCATATAGGAAGTGATCATGTTGGTGCAGGTTCAGGTTCAATGGAATCATTTGGAGGAAGGTGAGAAGGAGGAGGTGGATTTTCATCCTCACTATCATCATCATCTGAAGAAGAAACCAGAATAGGAAAATAAGAAGGCAGAAACTCCAAAGATTGCTCATAGGCCGAAGGAACACACACCAAATCAAGCTTGTAGTCCAAGAGATTTTCATCAAATTTAATATATATTATAATAATAATTTCATTACATTGAGGTTGAATAATTTTGTAACCTTTGAAATCCTCAAAATAACCAACAAATATACACTTCTTAATTTTAGGATGCAATGATTTCCTTTTCTCATGAGGAATGTGAGCCCATGCTACATTTCCAAATACAAAAAAAGTGACTTATCTCTAGTTTATGTTTATTCCATGCTTATTCTGGTGTTATATTTTTAAGAGCCTTTGTAGGAGTTTGATTTAATATATAATTTTCACAATTAATGGCTTCCACCCAATACTTTAGACTTAATCCCTTATATTGGATCATACAATTAGAAATTTATTTTAATGTGCGGTTATTTTTCTCAGCAACACAATTTTGTTGTTGTGTATATGGAACAATGTGTTTCATTTTGATTCCTTGTGCAGTGCAGTAACTTGTAAATTGATTGTTCACATAGTTTCATCCATTATATGTTCTTAACCTTTGAAGTTGGCGTCTATATTTCTCTTCTACAAGGGCCTTGTATGCCAATAATTTGTCAAAATATTCACTCTTGGCTTTTAAGAAGTAAACCCAAGTGCATAAGGAAAAGTCATCAATGAAAATTAAGAAATACTTTCACCCATAAAAAGAAGGAGAATAAAGTGGACCACACAAGTCACTCTGAACAAGCTGCAAAGGGGTCGAGACATGCTAAGAGGTATACGTTTGTCAAAATTGTCCCAATGATGTTTGTTGAGAACAGAACTGGAACAAGCACCATCTTTGCATGAAACAAGAGGAATTCCAATCACCGTATTTTTATTACATAATTGTTGCAATGAGAGATACTTTATATGACCTAACCACTCATGCCAAAGTTTTCTCAATTCATCGCTATGAGAAACAAAAAATGATGGAAAATATGATGACCCAAAGTTGTCAAACTTGTACAACCTAGCAATATCATCAACAATTCTAGTTGCAAGAACATGTTGAAGATATTTTAGATCCTTGATTATAACTTGGTGAGGTGAAAACTCTACGATTTTACCTTCACCTGAATGAGTTATTTGATATAATGATAGAAAATTGCAGGAAATATTTGAAACCGATAATACATCATTCAAATGACCATTATCTAATTAAACTATTCCAAACCTTACAACACCAAGAGTTGTATCATCACCAAAAAATATTTTCTTAGTGTTACACTCATTTAGAGAAGAAAATATGGCTTGTCCTTAGCCATATGATAATATGCTCTAGAATCAATAATCCATTCATAATAAGAGGAAGAAATAGATGTTTCATTGAAGGAGAAACTAAAAGCCGAAAATGCATTTCCATGAGAAGAAGAAGAAGTAGTCGTAGAATCTAAACTATTGTTGTGCTTATTCATCGTTGCTTCTATTGCTTCCATATTCTTAAAACATTTGGACTCATCATGACCATATTTCCCACAAAATTTGCAATGTCTGTCACGAGTCTTCTTTCTTTTAGATTTTTCTCCTTTGTCACCATTAGGAGTGGAAGCCGACTGAGAGGGTTTGGGACCCTTATTTTGCTTGTTGTTGTGGCAAGGATGTTTCTTCTTGGGATTCTTGGATTTATCTTTATTTTGGAATACTAAGGATTTGTTGGAGGTACCTAAAGTGCTAATCAATCAAAGTTGCAAAATCTTATCTTTCTCTCAAATCAGAGCATCACAAAAGGAATCATGAGAGGTTCTTTTATAAGTAGTCCCTAGAGCTTCTTTGGTGGCATAAAAGGTAGATAAAAAAATAGAATATTCACTACCTATTTTATGAATGATAACATATATGCATCAATCTTTCAAAAGTTCTATTTTTCATTCTATACATAAAAGTCTAAGTGTTTTGAACTTAGATAAGTTGTCTTCAATGAAAGGAAAATCATTTGGACTTAAGGTCATTAACTAATTCTCCAATTGGTGGGATCATCATCAAGGTCATCAATTCAACATCAACAAGAGGGGATATTCTTCATAACCTTTCCTTAGCCTTGTGGGATTGAACTGGGCAATGAGCAGGGCCTCGCATGATGAGTACCGAAAAACCAGCAGGGGCCTCGCGGGACACCCTATGCTTGACCCACGGGGGTTACCTCAAATATGGTTTCCTGAAAACCCTTGTCACATTTGCAACTCCAAGAACTACATCTTTTGATAAATTCTTAAATTTCAATTAAGCTAAGAGATCATGAGTTTTCTTGATGATAAAATGAGAGGTTCTTGATGTATATTTATATCCTTCAAAGTAACTCCTTTACTTGTCTTTAGGTCCTACCTATGACTTATTGTTGCAACCATTTTTCTCCTTTACTTGATTTTAGGGTCGACTTATAACTTCTTTTTGCAATCATTTTTTCTCATATTTAAGAGGGCATATCTCCTCAACCATGAGGAACCACATGGTGGGACACCTACCGTTTGGAATGGTTTGACAAGGAATATCAATCCATAGAGGTTTTTCATGCATTTGTGATGTATTTCATAATAGTTTTCTTCAAATAAATTTGGGCTTCATGACTACGCCTCTGAGGCTTCGTAACCACTTACCCATATTTCCAGGGCTTCTTGTAGACTTCTTCAATTCATTTTTCCATGAGGTCCATGATTAAGGCTACACCATAAGGGGGCCACTTTGGATATTCCTTCAAATGAACCCATCACTCCTAGGTGTTATAGAAAAATTTTCCACACTCCATTCATCTTGCTTTGATGGCCTTCCATTTCCCTTGACAAACTTAATTTCCCCTTTTTTTCTCACTCCAGAGTAAAAAATACATATTTTTATCCATATACGCAAGCCACAGTTAGAAAACTCGTATATACACAAGTTTCTCCATCACATCCTGTGTACATTGGGTTTTGTGCTAAAAAAATTACAAAATATGTTGGTTTTCCATGCCATGTCACGGGATCCATGATCCTTGACCTTCCATATACTGGAAACGATATGACTCTACCCTTCAATTCAATTTGGAGGCTATAAATTGAGCCATATACAAGCCTTGAAGACATTCATCATTGAGAGCAAAGACACTTTGGAGAAAGTTTACGTCATATTGAGTCTGTATCCCTTTGTCCTTGAAAGTCTGAACTTATTTTTTTCATCCCCCAAGCTCTTCCTATTTTGAGATGGAGAACCTTATTGGCTCCTAATACTTGTGAGATTTCCTTTGTATAGTGAAATACCTGGTTTGAATTGGTTTTGGCCAGGGTTTTTACGGATTTCCAACATCTTGTCACCCGTTTGTGCCTCAGACAAGTATATTCCATCACTTCCATAGAGGATAGGTTCTCACCCCTTTTTTCATTTCTTCATCATCCTATGACCCTGATTCACATGCCCTAGTTATGAACCCATTTCTTAGCGATACATAATCATCTTGTTGCTACTAGAAGTGTCATTATTAAGTGATAGAGACTTACCAAACATGGGTACCCTAGTTAGAACACTTATGTCATTTGGTGCCCATGCAAAAGTAATTCCATAGGTCTAGGAGTTCCTTATATTAAAAATATGAATTTGTGTTCGAACCCCATTTTCTTACTCAATATCATTCTGATCACTACTTATGGGACTCCTGCGGAGTCTTTCTTAAGCTCTTTTCCGACTCCTGAAAAAATGAAAAGATTGTCGAGTGAACTTGTCTCTTTCACACTTGTTAAATGTATTTCCAATGACGTCTATTTTGGTATAATTTTAACCCTTTTCCAGACCAAATAGACTACTTACGAAAATACTCTAGTCACATTGGCTATGAGTTCCCCTGGGTATTATTTTATACTTTTTCTGGCCTAGGGGACTAACATCTATGAAAAAGGACACTTATTGGGTTAAGTTGTAATTTAATCCCATTATATTTCTTGCATCATTGAGCCTAATGTCATCTCCTTATTTCTAGTTATAAGTCTCTTTCCCCAACAATTATCAATATTATCCAATCAATGCCTTTCATATATGCTTTGCAGCTTGACACCTTTTACCCATAGAGGAAACATCCCCTGAGTGTCCATGTCCCGCATGAGGCCCCTTTCATTGAGAATAGGTATGTTCCACTGCTTCAAACTAGTTGCTTACTCACAACAATCATTTCCTCTCATGTATCATAGAATTTTGTTTACTATGAAAAAACCAAAAAAAATAAAAGACAGGTGGGAAAAAAAATTATCTCCTATCGACAATAGTTGTGTCACCTTTGAACAAAGAAAAAAATCTTGAGTCCATTTCATCCAAGGTTTGGGTTTAGCATGAACTTAGGAATCTATAATCATTACGTAGAGTCTTATCCTATTACTAGTTATTGTTTCAGTCCCTATGGAGAGTTTGTTGATGCCTCCCGTGTCGCAATTTTTTTTTCAATGATCAGTGTTAAGTCTATGTTGCTTGAGTTATCCATCTATCTCATGCTCTTGTTCAAAGGATGTATAAACCTGTGTTGAAAATTATTCAGATCTCTTGACTTTACATGTCGGCCATACCATTACAAGTGAATATCAGAGTCACATGAAGTTTTTGTCCTACCTTGCACCCTGGGACTACTTTCATCATTGGTAGGTAACCTTGAACCCAACATATGACATATCCTCATTGGTAACTGACTGGGGGGTGTCCCTTGTGTTCGACGGAAAGAAATATATTCACACAATGGGATTTGTGTAGTGTGTTGGATTCCATTATACCTATTGGTGGTTTCCTCATCTGTATTGGTAGTTGTCATCATCGGCTGCTATTTCGAGGGTCTCTTTTGTGTACTACTTGCATATGATGCATGTGATACATGAACATGGTCATTGGTTCATGAACATTCTATTCATTCGAGCTCCTTCTAATCATCAAACTATTTCCTTATACCTCGTGTTGGATGATAAGAGATTCCTTAATGATCCCCTTTCAGTGGGTCTCATTTCATCGACTTCATCTCATATATTCTGGAATCGATATCTAGATACTATGAGTACCTAGAGGCTTGCATTGATCAATGGAAATTTCTCTCACCATTGACAATTGGGAATACATCATTGTCTCCTAATCGATGGATTCTTCAAGTGTTTGACCTCAACACCCTTATTCACACTTGTTGAATGTACTCGGTGCCTTGAGACCTACTTTCATTATCAATGGTTTGTCTCATGTTTGTTAACGGTATATCTTAATTACTAGTGATAAAAAAAAGTCTCATCATGTTCGATTTCAACTCCTTTATTCACATAATGCAGACTTTCACCTTCGACGGTTAGTGTATAATACCTCTATTTTACTGTAGCATCACCCCATATCTGCTGCTATATTTCATCGGACCAGTGTCTATACGACTTCAGTGATCATGGAAGATCATATTGTACTCCATTGTATACATATATATTCGGTTGATTTCAAGACTGGACACCACTAAGTCTTGTTTGTGGCTATGACAACCTATGGCATATGTCCATTTTGTATTTCCTATTCATGGCCATGAACAACTATTTTACATATATCCACATCGATCTGCAGTGTAATTCATATTCGAGGCCATGTGTACAGAGTCAACATGAATTGTAATATTCTCTTCAGTAGCTAGTACCTCTAGCTAAGTCTTCATTACTCCACTTCTAGAAATTATAATGTATTTCAGCCATCGCAGATACTCCATTGACCTCACACATTAGGGGGCATCTGTTATAGAAAATTTTTCCACATTCCATGCATCTTGCTTTGATGTTCTTTCATTTCCCTTTGCAGACTTAATTTCCCCTTTTTTTCTCACTGAAGAGTAAAAAATACATATTTTTGTCCATATACGCGAGCTACAATTAGATAAATCACGTATACGTAGGTTTCTCCATTACAACCTGTTAGCGTCAGAAGTCACTCCTGGATTGCTTGCAGGAGTAGAGCCCGACACCCATCAAATTAATGTCACGGTTTGTTTTAAATGGTGATCGAATGGGGGTAAAGACTCGAGGAAATATCATTCTAACTCAGGGATTGAGTCTGGTACGTAAAGAACGAAGGAGGTCTGGAATCCCAACTTCATCTAGTGGGTTGATTTAAAGTTGAACAGGTGGAAGACTTAGGAGAAAGTGAACAAACAGCTCTGGGCATCAGGCTTGTAGCGGTTTGTAGGGGAAAAACTCTGAAAGCAGGATCCTCCTGGTTCAGGGCTTCAAGAAACAGAGAGGGCACTTGACTGGATCCTCCAATTCCAAGTCGTTCAGCGTTAAAGAAATCACAGAAACTGATTAGAGGCTCCGTAACTATTACAGTGATCCATTACAACATCATCCTAAAATAGCTACAGCTCGACTGGATCCTCCAATTCCGAGCTTCTCTAACACAGTGTAAACAAAGATATGAAAGAAACTGGCATCGATAAGACAAGAAGTCTCCAAAGCTCATACATAACCAGAACAAAAATGCTTCATTAAAACTTTACAGCCGGGAGCTCTGCTCAACCATCCCTCTCTCAAAAATTGGTCGAAATGCCTACATATACTTGGAACAAAAACACTGGAGACTAAATCGAGACATCGCCTTAAAGACGTTACGTCTTCACATTTACTGCGCATGTAGTCTCTGGACGTTCGTGAACTTCAGATAGACACAATCGCGTTCCAAAGGACCTGTGAATGAATTGACAAGCTTACAGTCACTTCTGGGCTTTCCATTTATGGAGGAAACGATGTTCAACGACCATTAACTACTGAAATAACTGCTTCACTGAGATCAGGAAAGACCCGGTCGACTCTGTATCAACAGGACATGGAGGCCTTCGTGATGACTAAGAGACTTGACACAAAGTGATGGACGGATGGTGACTAGGCAAGGGTAGTTGGACACGCTCGATGCAGATATGGGATGAGGAGAGGCCACGTGGATGGATGGGAAGAGGGAAAATGATAGGGAAAATGTGCATGGCAGGATTCACGAGCTTTGAAGTGCACGAGCCGGGTGGACAAGACATAGGGGCCGGGAAGAGAATATGACTTGGCATGACACGGGGATGGACGCGGTGACGAGGAGGTGTGTGATGAGGCTTCGGGTTTTCGGGGATTCAGGATTCGTGAATTTGAGGTGCGTGAGTTCCTTGCCTCCGGGATCCCGATATCCCGATATGCGATGAGCTCTTCCTCCTGGGAGCTAGCCTCTATCGGCTAGAACAAAACCCATGTGACCAGTCTCTGTGTGATCGTAGCTTAAACCCTTCATCGGAGTTTCAGCGTTCATGAGGACACGAGCACACATAGCGACAGCCTGCCACTTGTAATCCACTTTCTCTTGCGGTCCCACATGCTAATCCAGCGATTGCCAGGATATTGCTTTTCGCGATCTCGCAATTATGCATACAGATCTTAGCAGCTCTAATCCGCTAACCTCTGAGCTTGCGATACGCCGATGCCACTTGGCGTCGTCTTCCTACAAGGATTATTCTTCTGACACCTGTCCTCCACTACGATTCGTACCTCCGTCGGGAAATCGCGTATCGGGATATCGCTTTTCCCACTGTCATGTGCATGGGACTTTCAGTTCCTCGATCCCCGACTCTGTGGGATCTCTCGCCACGTGCCTCAACTGACGGACGACGCTGATTCAGTCGGGAAATCGCGCATCGTGATTCACTCATGTCAGAACTCTCTAGCTCCAGAAACTCCGATCCTCCGATGAACATAAATCCCCACTCTCCTTCTGATGTCTGACGCGTGTCCCCGCCAAGTTCAACGACTAGGATCCCATTGGTCTTTTGAGACTCGAAAGGTCTCGGCTTTCTTACCCTTTGAAATCCCGATACCACAATTGTTACTAACATTAGGCTCCATGGGGGATAGAGTCGTCCCTGTGATGCTCTAAGAACTCCTTCTGCAGTTCCAGTCGCCTCTCTGTTGGGCTATAGAGTCATTATTAGGCCACAAAAGTAAAAATGAAAATGAACAAAGAAACAAAAGGACAATATTTACAAACAAAAAGGTCATCTGAGACTCAAGAAAAACATTTTTTTAGGAAATGCCCATTCACTGGGCCGCTGAAAACTTCTACGCCTTCCAAATCTCGCAACCTATATGTGTTGTTTGAGAAAACCTCGGAGATTCTGAAAGGCCCAATCCACAGGGCTTCAAACTTGTTGTGTTTGCCCTTATCTTGTTTAGGAGCATCCCATTTCATCACCAGGTCTCCTATCTGGAATCGCTCCTTCTTGGCTTTCCTGTCGAAAACCTGCTTGATCCTTTGCTGATGGTCCTGGATTCTGTTCACTGTCTGCTCCCTAGTTTGTTGGACCTCTACTAGCTGATGAATCCTTCTGATCATGTCATCAGGCTCCTCCTGATATTCCTGGAGGAATTTCTCTACAGGGATGGCTAGCTGAGAAGGGAAAACGGCTTCGGCTCCGTAAACTAAATGGAAAGGGGACAGACCTGTAGCTCTCTTTGTAGTCACCCGATCAGCCCATAGGGCGAATTTAAGCTTCGAGTTCCAAGCCCTTTGGTTGTCTTCCAACAACCTTTTGATGATTCTTATTAAACTTTTGTTGGAGGACTCTGCTAAACCATTTCCTTGTGGGTAATACGGGGTGGAGTGAATCAGCTTAATCCCGAACTGCTCACAGAACTTTGCCAATGGCTCAAACCCGAAAGCGACGACATTATATGTGATAATCTTATTTGGACAGCCGAACCTTGTGATGAGGTCTTCCAAGAATCCGATGATTACCTTGTGAGAAGCACTCCTGGTGGGAATATCTTCAATCCACTTGGTAAAGAAATCTTTAGCAGTCAAGATCCACCTGTGCTGCCCACTGGAGGGAGGGTGAATTTCTCCAATGAAATCTAGGCCCCACTGCTGAAAAGGCCCTGAAACCACCATCGGATTTAACGGCAGAGACTGGAGCTGCTTCTTTCCTGCAAATTTTTGACATTTGATGCAGGCTCTGACCCTTTTGCAGGCGTCAGTAAATATGGTAGGCCAGTAGTACCCAACCTTGAGGATTTTGTGGGCTGTGGCTCTCCAGAAATAGTGCCCTCCACATAGACCGCTGTGAAATTCAGCCATGATCATCTCGGCCTCTGGTGGACTAAGGAATTTTAAAAGCACTCCCAGGGGGTCTTTCCAATCTAACACTTGATCGATTAGGTAGTACCTGACTGCTTTGATCTTTAGAGCTCTTGCTTTTCTTTTTTGCAGGCCATCTGGAGGTCGCAGCTCCTGCAAAAAGTATATGACATCCTTATACCAAGGACATTGATCCAATGGGGGTTCCTTTTGATGGTCTATGTCAGACAGTCGATCCTGCTGGATACCCGAGCATTCATTGATGAAACTTATCCCCAAAGCTTGGCAATTTGCTTCAGCCAACAGCTTGGCCAAACCTTTCCCTTTGATCAATTTGGTGGGCCTTATTTCTAGGTCGAAGTCCAGGATTTTGGCTATCCATTTGCTCCTTGTCCCGTCTATGTCGGGCTGAATAAGAATATATTTAACAGCAGCCGAGGGGACGTAGGCGATGATTTTTGACTGCAGGATGTAGGTTCTGAAGGCTTTGAGAGCTTTCACTAGAGCATAAGCTTGCTTCTCCATAGTTTCATACCTGACTTCGGCATCCCTCAATGCTCGGCTGAAGTAAGCAATAGGTTGTTCTAACCCACTTTTATTTGTCTGTAATAGAACAACAACTACTGTGTCAGGCGAGGCAAAGGAGAAAATAAGGAAATCCTTTGAGTAGTCAGGACTGATGAGCACAGGAGCTTCAGTCAGGGCTTTCTTGATTTGTTCAAAGGAACACCGCGATTGAGGGGTCCACCTTACTTCATTCTCTGTCTTTAGCATAGTTGATATCAGCTTTACCTCCTCAACAAAGTTAGGCACAAACCTCCTTAGGAAATTAATTTTATCGAGGAAAGATTGGACCTCCTTCCTAGATCTCGGGATTGATAAAGCTTGTATCACCTCAACTCTGCTGGGATCAATCCTGACTCCTTCTGCTGATACTATGTGGCCAAGTAGCTTTCCTTCGCTCATGGAAAACATAGACTTCTTGGGATTTAATGAAATGCCAAAATTTCTACATTTAAGGAAAACTTTCCTGAGATGACAACAATGCTCTTTATCAGATTTTGAAAATACTATGATGTCATCCAGATAAACGACCACGAATTTATCTCTTTCCTCGTTGAAAGCTATGTCCATGGAATGCTGGAATGTCGCCCCTGCATTCATTAGTCCGAATGGCATCTTGGCATACATGAATGTGCCCCACGGAGTGGTGAATGTTGTCTTCTCTCTATCTTCAGGCAGAACAAAGACCCGATTATAGCCAGAGAAACCATCAATCATGGACATCCTAGAAGCTCCTGCCACCCTCTGCAGTATATGTTGCATCTTTGGCAAGCGGTTGTTATCCTTCCGTGAACTCCTGTTCAGGTTTCTGAAGTCTACACAGAGTCGGATTTCTCCATTATTTTTCCTTACTGGCACCAAGTTGGCCACCCACTCTGAATATCTCAATGGAACGATGATCTGAGCTTGAAGCAACTTCTTCACTTCCCTCTCCATGATAGGCAGCAACATGGGATTTATCTATCTCAGCTTCTGCCTGAATGGCTTTGCTTCCTCCTTTAGTGGGATCTTGTGCTCGATGATAGAGGTGTCATAGGTTTTGAGGTCTTCATAGGTCTAGGCGAAGACATCAACAAATTCCCTCAAAATTCCGTTGTATTCATACCTCTTCTCCTCTGTCAGACCTCTTGACAATTTGACATACTTGGGCTTACTCTCGGTTCCAATGTTTCACTGAATAGTATCAACATCCTCCTCCGAGACTTGTCCTTTCACCGACACATCATTTCTATTAAAAATCCTTTCCAAAGGAACCAATCCTCTGGGAATATGGTTGTTGGGCAGCTGTACAATGTCACGCCCTGCAATCTTACTCAAAAAACTACCCTCATCGAACTCTTCCTATGAGACGACGTCTTGGTCTATGTGCATTTCTGAAAACTCCTCAACAGTCTCCAAGAACTTCTTGATTTCGAGATCATCCTCGAATACCTTCCAATATTTGACGTTGTCAAGTATGGAGGGCCTGTATTTCACTTCCACATCATACCTCAGTTTGGGCGGTAAGGGTACTTTGAAATTGCTAGCCGATGTAGCCAAGGAATCTGCCAAGGTGTTCTCCTCTCTTGGGATGAAAGAAATGTTAAATGCTGAGAAGAAACTATCAACTAGGTCCCATACCTCATTTCTGTAGCTTCTAAGTCGAGGATGCTTGTCTTGATAAGCGTTCTTGACTTGCTGAACTACCAACTCGACATCTCCAAACACTGCTACCTCCTGTATTCCCATTTCCCTCGCAACTCTTAATCCCAGAACAAGAGCCTCATACTCTGCCACATTGTTGGTAGCTTCAAATTCTAATTTGTATGCCAGAGATATGGTTTCCTGAGCAGGCGACACAAACACTACTCCAGCTCCAACACCTTCTCGGGAACAGGCTCCATCAAAGAACATTTTCCAGATTGGGGTGATGGAGGGAGGAAGCTTAGGGGAAATGATGGGCTGCTTTCTGAGTTTAAGAGGAGGTTCAGGAGCATGAGTGAGTTGAAGCACACTGGAACCTAAGTCAGTGTCAAAAGAGAAAATGGGATGGTTGGTAGGGTTGGCCTCATCACTGATTATGTAGGCCAGTTGGGCTTCTCTGTATAGTCTTCTATGCTCTCCTCCAAACACTGGGATAGTAGCATATGTGAGGTCCATCTGCAAGGTTCCCCCCAGTCTTTTTATCCAAGATCTTGATAATAGCATACCAAACTCGGGGGGAATGTCAGCTACTACAATATCCATGACCACACTCTTCATGGGCAGCTGAAACAAGGTCACAACCAGGTCTTTGATCACTCCAAGACAGTGGACTCTTCTGGAGTCAAAGGAATAGAGGTCATGATAGGCTCGGGTAACTTCTAGTCCTAACTCTTCCATGACAGTTTTGGGCATAAGGTTATGTGAGGCCCCTGAATCCATCAAGCAGTTGTGAAGCACTTTGTCATGTATGTTCAAGGAGGTGTAGAAGGGAGGGGATGAATCATCTCTGTCTTCGACCATGGGACCTAGGACGACGACTGGCTTTTCATCTTGGAGGTTTATGGAATCTGCAGGAAGACTTGAGGCTTCAGACTGTAAGAGCTCAGAGAAGCACTTCTTGAATTCATCATGTTTAATTAGCTCAGTGAGGGGCACATGGATCCTGATCTTCTGGATCTCTTGCTCGAAGTTAAAAGAAGATGTAGGCTTTGGAATTTCTTTTACTTCGGGAACATGATTATGGACAAAAGGAGAGAGGGGTTGGGCCTTCTTACTTCTGTGACCATCTGCTGTTGCGTTAGAAGGCCTTTCTGCTCTAGTGAACTGCTCAGGAATATCAGGTGTTGTTGTCTTTCTGTCGGACCTCAGGTTGTACCTGCCTCGACCGCCGCTAACCTTGTCTCCCTTGCTCAATTCATTTAGCTGACTATCCATGAGAGACTCCTCGTAAGCTGCTTGAGTGAGATGAGGAAAAGGAGGAGTGTCTTCTAAGCAGTGGATTTCAGGGTCAAGCTCATCTGTTTCTCTTCCTTCCTTGTCGGCCATGAAGTTGTTCTTAAAAGGGGCCTAAATTCTCTGGTCTTCTATGTCCTTTTGTTCCCTCGAGAAGGCCCATGGCCCATGGTTATCAGCTCGTCTGAAAACTCTATTATCAGCGTTCTGGGGATTTCTGTATATGGGCTTCCCCTCTAATTCCAACCTTTCTATCTTGGCTGCGAGCGATTTTAGAGTTCTAGTTGTCTCATCTGCCTGAAAGGGCAGGGGAGAAGAACTAGATGAGGCAGCTTCAGGCCTCTATCTGGATATGTTCCTACCAGCGGCATGCCTGATTCGATCAACAACCAATATATTAGACTCTACTTCCACAGCTGCATCTTTCATCTGAGCCAAAGTAGTGGCCCTTCTTTCCCTCAACAAGAGACAGAAATCAGGATCAAAGGCGCTAGCGTAAGTAATTTTTGCAGAGGCTTCAAAGGGTTTTATCTCAGCAGGGATTTTGTTGTACATTTTATTAAATCTCTTGGAGAAATCGGAGACAGACTCCCCTTCCTTTCTCTTCAAAGAACCAAACTCTGTCATGTAATACATGAAGTCTTTCTTATCTCCCCACTGTCTTAAAAAGGCATTATCTAAAGCTTCTATCCCATCAATGGATATAGGAGGCAGGGCCTTGTACCATTTTTTAGCCTCTCCCTGGAGACTGTGGACAAAAATCCTCATCCATACGTCTACATGCATGATGACATTGTCATCTGTGAAACTGTAGAAGGCTTCTAGGTGCTCATCTGCAGTCACGTCCCCCTCACCTGTGAATTTGGGTAGCTGTTTGAGGTAACCATCTGCTGGGAGGGCGTTGAGAGGCTGCGGTAGCACGAGGGGAGCATACCTAGCAGCTATAATGGCCTCCATCCTGTTCATAGGGGGATGAGCACCGGCCATAGGAATGTTAGGTGGAGGAGTGCTGGGAGGAGAAGGAGTTCGCGAAGGGGCTAGCAGGAGTAAATCTCGGAGTGGGGTGGGAAACAAGAGGTGATTCAAGGAGAAGGCTACCGAGCTCCAGTTGACAGGTTCTCCTCCCTGTGAAGGAGTGGGGAAATATTCTGAGGTCGTGGGTCTACGCCAAGGTACAACTTCAAAGGAGAGGGGAGTGGCAAAATCTTGTCCTTCTGGTCCCAGACAAGGAGAGGAAAATTCAACAGGAACACTCCCAAAATTTAAAAAACGGGGAACTGCAGAGACATGCCTGTCAAATAACTGAGGAGGAGAAAAAGGAGCTCCAACAGAAGGATATGGTGGATTACCTGGCTTGGTGATGGACGCTTCTTCTTCAGAGGGGTTTCCCTTTCTGAGCACCGCCTCTGGATCTGTTTCAGGCGTAGCTAGAGGCAGCTGTGGGTGAGACCACATATGCCTGCCTCTGAAAGCCACAATTAACAAAGCAGGTTCTCCCTAGCGGAGTCGTCACAATGGAGTCGCCAGGTGCAAATTAGCAATCTTGAAAGGCTCCGATGATCCGATGCACCTTCGGATTCAGACGCTGAATGTCGTTCTACCCAGGGAAAATATTCAATTCCGTCCCCGGCAACGGCGCCAGAAATTTTAGTGTCAGAATTCACTCCTGGATTGCTTGCAAGAGCATACCCCGACACCCATCAAATTAATGTCACAGTTTGTTTTAAATGGTGATCGAATGGGGGTAAAGACTCGAGGAAATATCATTCTAACTCAGGGACTGAGTCTGGTACGTAAAGAATGAAGGAGGTATGGAATCCCAACTTCAGCCAGCGGGTTGATTTAAAGTTGAACAGGTGGAAGACTTAGGAGAAAGTGAAAAAACAACTCTGGGCATCAGGCTTGCACCGGTTTGTAGGGGAAAAAATCTGAAAGCAAGATCCTCCTGGTTCAGGGATTCAAGAAACTGAGAGGGGACTTGACTGGATCCTCCAATTCCAAGTCGTTCAACGTTAAAGAAATCACAGAAATTGATTAGAGGCTCCGTAACTATTACAGTGATCCATTACAACATCATCCTAAAATAGCTACAGCTCGACTGGATCCTCCAATTCCGAGCTGCTCTAACACAGTGTAAACAAAGATATGAAAGAAACTGGCATCCATAAGACAAGAAGTCTCCAAAGCTCATACATAACCAGAACAACAATTCTTCATTAAAACTTTACAGCCGGGAGCTCTGCTCAACCATCCCTCTCTCAAAAATTGGCCGAAATGCCTACATATACTTGGAACAAAAACACTAGAGACTAAATCGAGACATCACCTTAAAGACGTTACCTCTTCACATTTACTGCACATGCAGTCTCTAGACATTCGTGAACTTCAGACAGACGCAACCGCGTTCCAAAGGACCTGTGAATGAATTGACAATCTTACAGTCATTTCTGGGCTTTCCATTTATGTACGAAACGATGTTCAACCACCATTAACTACTCCAATAACTGCTTCACTGAGATCGGGAAAGACCTGGTCGACTCTGTATCAACAGGACATGGAGGCCTTCGTGATGACTAGGAGACTTGACACAAAGTGATGGACGGATGGTGACTAGGCAGGGGTAGTTGGACACGCTCGATGCAGATATGGGATGAGGAGAGGCCACGTGGACGGATGGGCAGAGGGAAAATGATAGGGAAAATGTACGTGACAGGATTCACGAGCTTTGAAGTGCACGAGCCGGGTGGACAAGACACAGGGGCCAGGAAGAGAATATGACTTGGCATGACACGGGGATGGACATGGCGGCGAGGAGGTGTGTGATGAGGCTTTGGGTTTTCGGGGATTCGGGATTCGCAAATTTGAGGTGCGTGAGTTCCTTGCCTCCGGGATCCCGATATCCCGATATGCGATGAGCTCTTCCTCCTGGGAGCTAGCCCCTATCGGCTAGAACAAAACCCATGTGACCAGTCTCTGTGTGATCGTAGCTTAAACCCTCCATTGGAGTTTTAGCGTTCATGAGGACACGAGCACACATAGCGACAGCCTGCCACCTGTAATCCACTTTCTCTTGCGGTCCCACATGCTAATCCGATGATTGCCAAGATATTGCTTTTCGCGATCTCGCAATTATGCATACAAATCTTAGCAGCTCTAACCCGCGAACCTCCGAGCTTGTGATACGCCGATGCCACTTGGCGCCTTCTTCCTACAAAGATTGTTCTTCTGACACTTGTCCTCCACTACGATCCGTAGCTCCGTCGGGAAATCGCGTATCGGGATATCTCTTTTCCCACTGTCATGTGCATGGGACTTTCAGTTCCTCGATCCCCGACTCTGCGGAATCTCTCGCCACGTGCCTCAGCTGACGGACGACGCTGATTCAGTTGGGAAATCGCGCATCGTGATTCACTCATGTAAAAACTCTCTGGCTCCAGAAACTCCGATCCTCCGATGAACAGAAATCCCGACTCTCCTTCTGATGTCTGACGCGTGTCCCCACCAAGTTCAACGGCTAGGATCCCATCGGTCTTTTGAGACTCAAAAGGTCTCGGCTTTCTTACCCTTTGAAATCCCGATACCACAATTGTTACTAACACAACCCATGTACATCGAGTTTTGTGCTAAAAAATTAAAAAATATGTTGGTTTTCCATGCAATGCCACAAGATCCATGATCCTTGACCTTCCATATACTGGAAACACTTTGACTCGAACCTTCAATTCCATTTGGAGGATATAAATTGAGCCATATACAAGTCCTAAAGAGATTCATCATCGAGAGAAAATACACTCTGGAGAAATTTCACCTCATATTGAGTCTGTATCCCTTTGTCCTTAAAATTCTGAACTTCTTGTGTTCAACCCCGAAGCTCTTCCTATCTTGATATGGAGAACCTTATTGACTCCTAATAATTTTGATCTTCCCTTTGTGGAGGATTGAAGTGGTGTAAGCCTAGCTGGAGGGACTTAGTTTCTCGGTTTCGATATGTTTCACTACAAAATTTTGTCACCTATGTACTTTTAGTGATTCCATTAATAGAAATACTATTTTCTTGTCCAATTGTATGTCACAAATATTTGTATCAATTTCCATGGGGATATTTGTTATGTATGTTAATGTATTATGCTAGTTTATATGCTAACATTATATATCATTTCCACATGCTTTTGTATCTTGGTTGTTGAGGAAAAATTGCAGGTATAAATCTTTGGGTCATGTGCTCAAACATGGTCTTGTTTGGACATCCAGATGAGGTAGGATTCTAGCCTTCTCTTTTTAGCATTTTAATTTATATATCATGCTTGAGATTAGAGTTTATTTCTAAGTGTCATTCCATCTGTTGTGGTTTTCCCCTAGCCATAGAGATACTTTACTCATAACATTAGGTGCTTATGGACCTGCTTTGGAGATTCTTCTAGGGTTGACATCAATGAAAATCAAGTTTTTAACACTAGATACAATCAAGGAGAGTGAAAAGAGGGACCCTTCTTCTTCATATTTCTTGGAAAGAGCATTAACAAACATATTCTCTTTTACCTTATTCTAAATAATCTCATAATCATAGTCAAACATTTTGGTCAAGAAATTTTATTTCTTAGGGGATGAAATCCTTTGTTCCAAAACATATTTGAGGCTACGATGATTAGTTTTAATTTGGAAGCATTTCCCAAGCTAGTAAGGATGTCAAATATCCATCGCATGAAAAATACAACATTTTCTTTTCATAGGTGTATTTTCCCAAGTGTGTCTCAAAATGTTGTTTAGTAGTGAAGGCCAATAATGTACCTTCTTGCATGAAAAAATATGTAATTCCTTTCATAGGGGCATCACATTCTAAAACACAACTCTTTTTGAAATCAAGATGAACAATGCCAGAGCTGGAGTCATACACATATCCTCTTCGATGGTAAATGTTTTTGAGGGACAAAAAATCATGGTGCATGCACCAAGTAACTTATTTCTTGATTGTAGTGAACAAGAGATAGGAATAAGGGAATATACTAGGGAATATGGAACCCATGGCCAACAATTATTGAGCAATTTTCTCAATTTAATTTTTCCTAGCAATTCGGTGATGATAAGGGAAAATATTGGTAGGAAGACCACCATGGAAAAATTGAATTGAATGATCATGGGGTTCACATGATGGTGGGATTCATTGGGGTTGTAAAAAATGTATTAGTGTTTGGATAGGATAAGCTACATGTCAGGATGAATATTGAGGGATGGAGTCTCAACTGCTTGAATGACATGGAACTAGGAAATAATGCCAGAATGACCTTTTCTAAGGATTTTTTCCATTCGATATGAACTAAAAATATTGGGGGACTTGTACATATGTCCATCATGTTGTAAGTTCATGTATAATTCCTTGAATTTAATGGTTATTGGGACTATATTATGTAACCACTCAACACCGATAATAATGTCGCAACCACCCATTTCAATAGAAAACGTGTATGATTTTATATTATAATCACCAATTTGCAGGTGCAAATTTTCACAAAGACACCCACATTGCATGGAACCTCCATTAGCAATTATGATTTCAAATTTATTGAATACATGTATATAAAATAGGGTATCTTTGGAAATTTGACGATGAATAAAATTATGGTTGTTTCCACTATCAATGAGGATAATGACTTTTGGATGCCTAATATAGCCAATTAACTTGAGGGTTTGGGGAGGTAATATACTAGTGAGAGGATGCAGAGAGATGAGATGATTAACCTTAGGTGGATCATAGGGAGGGTTTGTATCATCATCCTGGGGTAGTTCTTTGGGAGGTAAAACATCACCATCATCTTCACAAATATCCTCATAAATGGGCATAAAAATATTCTTATTATTACATTTGTTCCCTCGAAAATATTTTTAATCAAAGTTGTAGAAAATAAACTTAAGTTAATGCGAGCTCGGATTTCATTCTTTAGAAACTAACAAAGAATTCATAAAATTAGGTTCTTGACATGCTATCAATGCAAAAAGACAATTTATCAAAAGCATTGATGTAGTCTTGAACTGTAATAAACTATTTAAGCTTGGTCAAATGGCCCAAATTATGAGTCTTTGTTTCAAAATGTTTATAAAGGTATGCAATAAATTAGGTCCAAAAAATATAACCTCAGTGTGAATTTTATGCCATTTCCACCATTGCGAGTGTTCTGGATCCAAATAGAGGACATTGACATGAAGATTGATTAATTCATTAGTGATGTCATGCAATGAGAAACAGTGTTTCATTTGAGTGACCCAGCCCGTGGGGTCCAAGCTATCAAATTATTCACCTAGACTCTAGTAACACATAGGTCATGAGCAAGGAGATTAGATTGAAAATGCCTTGGAACAGGATGATTCAACTCCCCCTTGGTGTGAAGGTTGTTTAGAGAAAATAGAACCGTTGGATTGATGAAACTATGTAGTCAAGGATTACATGTCGATTGAGAAGTCATCAATTGTGGTTAGATCAAAATTTATGGTAGAAATGTATGAAGTAACTTGAGTTAAATTGTGATCATTTTGGGATTGACTTGATTTGGATTCATTTTTAAGGTGTTTTAAGGACTTTTCAAGGGAAGTGATGTGGTTTTCAAAGTCTTGGTTGTGAGTGGCCATCAGGGAGATAAAATGGATAGAGGATGACTGATGGGTCTCTACAAATAAACTTCTGAGAGAGTGGTATTAGTGCAATTAATGTGAAAAGAGGAATATAGTGAGATGGGTCCCAAATAAGGTTGTTGGAGAGGGTGGGTGGGTCCAAAACAAAAATTATTATGAGAGAGGGGTATTATGGCGATCAATGCAAAGAGAGGAATATAGTGAGATAGGTCGCAATTAAAGGTGTCAGTGGGACCACTATATTTTTTCCTTTCTTTTTCTACTCCTGTGAAGTTATACTCTTATCTGAATAATATTGTAGTGAAAAAATGTCCAAATTATTAATAGTGAATATTGTGTAGGAATTTCACAACATGGATGGAGGAAGCAAGGTTTCCCACACTTGACCTACAAAATTTTGATTTTTTTTATGTTTTGTTCAGTTTTGGTAGCAAGGGTTACGGTTTTGAGGGTTCCTAAGGACAAGGGAGTTCCCTATTTTATAACTATCTTTTATAATTGTGGGGTACAACAATAGTGATCGAATCGATATCTAAGGGCTCTAACTAAGGAGGCTTGATCGTATCCTTACTCGTACTAACTTATTACCTAGGTATGAGAGAGTATCCTTCCTGAGTGTTGTTATTAGTGCCATTATAGTATTCAGGTAGTCTAATGAATGAGATACATCTAATTTCAAGATACCTATAAGACTCCCGATATACTTGAGTATACATTAGAGTGGAATTTTATGTACATGTGTTGTCTAATGTGATACTGCTCGAAGGGGTACTAATAGGGGTTTATAACAAGGTGAAACCATGTGAAGTTTGTGTGTTTTCATCCCCAACCACATTTTTACTTACTTAGTAACAAACCACTTTAATTTACAGACATCAAAACATGTCTCTAGCCTAATCTTGTTTTCCTAAATATATGCATAGGAAAGATCTCTAATACCACTTGTAAGTCACAAGAAGTAAATATGGATATTATTAGAAAAATTATTACCAAAACAGTTAACATAAAGAGATGAAACAATCAACACAATGACAATATATATCCAAATTATGATACCTTTATTATCTCGAGAAAAATGTTTGCTTAACTCTTTGAGGGAGAAACCTCCAACAAAGTAGAAATCAAGTACAAATGATTCAACAAGACAAGATTTCCCATGCTTTTCACCCTTATATATACTATCTATATATTATTTAGAACATTCTATAGGAATAAGAGGCAAAACCTTCTAGTAAGTTTTCTTACATTAGACACATTCACATTATTACACAAAACTTATTTACTAATGATGGCCTTTAATACATAGAAAGACATATTATTCTATCTACTTAAGGGGTTAGGTGGTTGAGGACCCTAACAATAGAGTATTTTGTTGAGATATGAAACTAACTATATAAACATATATTTCCTCAATACTTCTCTTATAAACATAAATGGAATATTGTTGTGGTGAGACTTATTCCCCTGAAGACACGTTGAGTTCCCCTCACTTAGGTTTCTTACAAGTGAGGCATAATCTAAAAAATGGACACTAAAATCCTCCTAAAAAACCATTATATTTTATTGCGGGAGGGTTGAGAGAGAAGGGGAAAAGGTGTGTGTACCTAATTTTTGATGCTCATCCTCACCACTCCAGTGGTTGAGCTCCAATCCAAGAACCCCCCTCATGAAGTTGATCCTACAAGAACAAAAGAAACGTCTCCTACTACTATCTATGATTGAGTAATGGAAACCCTACCAATTGATAACTTAAATTAGGTGATCAAATAGACAAGAAATGAATGATAAAGTTTAAGAGAAATAGTCCAAGTTCCTTTATTAAATGGAAGCATGAAAAAGTTACAGCCATGAGATGTTGTTTCAATCCTTCAATATCCCTCATTCATCCCGTGAACATGAATCTAGTTCAACTCCTCACAAGAAAAGTTTTGTCAATCCTTGAAAATATCATAAGTTTGATATAGTTCTTTTCCATCCCCTCTCACTCTGAAATGGCCTAGTTATATAGATGTAGGAAGGGATAACCACTAGGATAAACCAAGAGTGTAGTTGAGGATAAGGTGGATTAGGTTAGGATTGATATTATATTCATGGCTATACTTTCTCCAAGATAGGATGGAATAAGGATTGAACCATATCTTGATGTAAACAAGAAACAAAACCAAGAAATATACAAAACTTCCTCAAGAGATTCCCCCTAAAATCATGGGATTTGAGCAAATCTGCATGGACACTCCCCCATAGAGGAAGAAAGAGCATCCAAGATGCTCCCATAACACTAGAAAAGGAGGTTGAATGCTCCCTCAGCATGGAAAAGGGGGCGTCCATGGTCAAACAAAGTGAGAAACACAAGGGGGAAAGTGAGATTTCGACCCTCAAATGATGTTTTCCTCTTCTTGATGCTCAAGGGGATGTAATGGATCATTATTTCATTGTGTTGAGGTGGTGACACTTAGAAAAAATATGAAAAATAAGGTATGACACTTAGAAAAATGGACCATGGAATTTGCAACAACAAAAACTCTGAGCAGAGTGCAGTGCGACACTTACAAAACTTAGAAAAGTGTGACAAAATGGTGTATACCAGATGCCCCCCAAAGTGTGATATTAGAGGAGAAAAACGTTGGCCAAAAATATTTGTAATAATGTGGAATAAATGGGCTAAATTCAGAAGACCTGTCGAAAAATCAAGAAAACATCCATCAATATACATATATCATCCCTGAGGCAAGCATACCCATACTCAGAATAATCTAACTCAAAGCATGGTCGCCGACCAATACACTGTAGATCCATGAAAGTACTGACTAAGGATATGGCCATCAAACATACAATCTGGATCCATATCTCCATTTCTCGATCAAAATGTAGCCACAAGATTGTACATAGTGGAGCTACAACATGACATAACATAGCCACTGACCAATACAACGTGAATCTATGTCACTGTATATATCAGAAATTCTTAATCTCCATCATATCTTGGGGAAGGTAGATAACAAAAATGAGTTCTTACTGAAAATCAGCCCCTAGTGTCTTGAATCCAGATCCTGAATAGTACAAATCTAGCCATGTGAATAGATGTCTTGATGTCGAACATGGTAAAACCACTTGAATATCGGTCAATAATGTATACCATTAACAAGAACGAGGGAAATAACCAATGATGACAATGACTCCCAAGGTACCTTAAGTACATTCTATAAATTATGAATCAATGAGCTAAAGACGAACACTTGGTGGAATCTTTCGATCATAGGTCAATGATGTAAACCCACTATCGAAAATGAGGACAATTGCCATTGAGGCAGGTAGGCTCTAAGGTACTAAGTTAGTCTAATTCCTGGATAATGTGTTGATGTCGATTAAAATAGACTCATGAAAGGAGGTCCTTGATGTATCCCCCATCAATGATATGAAATGAATAAGGATAGTGATGAATAGTGACAGATCAAATGATGGTGAAATTACACAAGGGTGAAAATGTAGAGGTTGACTTCCCTTGAAAATATGGTGGCACAATGAATGACTTGGAATCATTGACTCAATAGGGAATGAATGATAGATATGATGATGTGACAACAACCAATGAATCTCTTCAAAGTATTCGAAAGAGTATGATGACACATGGAATGTGACGACAATCAGAGGTTCTCTTTTGAAGGATTCAAAAGAGTATGATGAAACATGGGATTCAAATGGCACAGAGACAAGCGATAAACCTAGGATACAAATAAGGGAAGAAAAAAGTTTCCATAAATGTAAAATACTCGACCCACTTCCCCAATTTTTACCTCACCCAGATAGGCGAGTACCTAATTATTTTTAGTGAGCTCGAGGAGGATAACAAACACTTGGTTAAATCATCTTCAATGAGTCCCATATTCATATGTTTAACAAAACTGAACAAGAAAGGGTTCGGTCCCAGATGGGTCCTTCCTTGTGTAGATTCTATGAGTCTAAGGAAAGAAAAATTGATGGCCTTTTCATATTTTGAGAGTCTGAAAAGATTCAATAAAGAAGACTCCATAATGTACTTTTTCGTAAAGTTAGTCTCCATGGTCCGAAAAAGTATAAAATGATACCAAGGATAACTCTTCTAATCATTCTTGACTAGAGTATGCCTTCTTCATAATTAGTCTAATAAGGCCAAAAAAGGGGTAAACTATCATATGAAACATTCCCTTTGTAATCCTTTTAATGAGCGTGAATGGAAACAAGCTCACTTGACAATATTTTCATGTTTAGAGAGTCTGAAAATAGCTTAAAGGAGATTCCAAAGAGTTCATTTTTCGTATATATTTTACGAGTCCAAAAAAGAGATAAAAGTATACTCGGTAACCTATTCTCATGTATTAACAAGCACGAGAAAGAATAAAGACTAAGCTCGGTAACCTATTATGATGTATTTACGTGCACGAGAAAAAACCAAGACTAAGCTTGTTCTAGAAAATATTACTAGGTTATGATGGGATCAAAACTCAAGAGAGGATCACTCCAAGAAGCATGTCTATCTAGAGGTGTTTTCCCCCATCTTTTGTGATAGAATCTAGTGGGTTTACTCCGGCATTATTACCATAGGTTGGAGACCTCCCCCCCAAGTGTTGTTTCCTCCGCTGAATTTTCTTCTTTCCTTGTTTAGGAAGAGGAAAAAAAGGTTCAAGTATGTGATCCTAAGTGAGACTCGATTCGAATGGAGGGGGATCTGTTTCATGTTTTAACGAGCTTATCAAAGACAATGAACTATCCTTGTCGATATCAAGTACTACAAAAGTATAAAATTATTCTATGGATTTTCACACCTAAGTTGAAATAATATTTAACATGGAAACATACGGGGTGGTAGGAGAAGGTAAAGGAAAAACCCCCATGAGCGAGGAATATTTAAGGAGACATACTCCTACACTTTCAATACTAAATTTTCCTAGAAAAGGGACCTCATTCATCACAACATTGTGGATATCTGGAGTTATATATTCCAATTGGTCAACAATTATAATTTTTCCTTGATGGGGAAACCATAAGATACAAAACACTATAGATGTAATGACAATCATCTCATAGAACCAACTACAACCTCATAACAAATTGAAATCTAGGGGTGTGTCAACTACTTCTATATCGACCGAAACAATCTTACCCTTCAATGTCACAGTGAAAGATTGCAAGAGTCTGTGAGGTTGGAAACCATTTCCACCAAATTCTTTCAAGGTGGTAAGATATTGGGTAAGTTTAAGAGAACCTAAGGCTCTCCAACAAGGAAAATACATGACACAGGTTGAGGCTTCCTCATCCAAAATAGTATGATGGATGTTCTTTCCACCAACCAAAATTTGAATTTGGAACGCTAAGTGGTGGGAGAGATTCTCCTTAAAGTAATCCATATTAAACATGATCAGATTTGATGCCTCTAGATCCATAGCTCCAATAGCTGAAAACATGGTTCTACATTGACTCAGAAAATTTTGTAGAACTTCGAGGGCTGACATAGCACAAGGAACCTGCGCTAAATATTAAAAAATGTTGTAGTTTTGGGCAGCATAGGTATTTGGATTAAATGTCACTTTTCAAATTATTCTCTTAGGTGGGTGAAACATGACGTCAAAGGTTGTATTATCGATTTGAAGAGGATTGGAAAATGGAGGAGTATTGGATGTGGAGGGAAAATTAACAACCTTTCCATTAACCTAATCACCTAGAGGAATTTCATAAGTATTTTATCGAGTTGTTAGATTAATCGCCTTAAACATGTACACCTCATAGGTTCTCATGCAAGTATCCCCATGGTGGGAATGACTTGCATTTCCCCCTTGCGGAGGGGCAGTATTTTGTGCAACCAAATGTTGTCGTTGAACCAGTTGGGAGGTACCCTTCAGAAATTTAGAGACTTCCTCACGATGAGGGAAGGCTTTCATGTAGTGGTCTTTCTCACAGATCATAAAAAAAAACTTAGGCTTCCTATTATGTTGAGTATCAACAGTCTTTGGATTATCCTACTTGTTAAAATATTTCTTGGATTTACCCTTGTTTTTATTCTTACTTTGTGGTTGCTGAGATGAAGTGGATTGGACTGCATTCACCTCGCAAGTTTGAGTAGGAGAGAAAGTAGTCTTGGTGTCTGAAACAAAACTTGGTTTTAGAGTAGGTTTTGTTGGATCGTTTGATGAATGATGAGCGTTAGGGATATGTATTATTCTAGATATTAAAGAGTATGAAAAAAATAAATATTTTATCTAGAGATGGTAGGAAAAAATAATATAACCAGAACACTACTGGAATAACACCATAATAACACCATAAATAGCACCTTGATTAATGATATCAATGTTCACTTGCCTCTTCGAGAGGGAAAACTCCAGTAGAGAAGAGTTCTATTACAATAATATCCAAGACAATATTTCTCATACCCTCTACTCCTATTTATACTAGATCTATCTATCCAAAAGAACAATCTAGAGGAATATCCTTCTAGAAGTGGAAGCTTCTATTAGGTTTTCTTAAATTTGAATTATTCTTTCTTATTGCTAGGCCTTATTAATATTGACCTTTATTACATGGAATTATATTATTCTACCTACATGAGGGGTTAGGGAGGTTAGGTCCCTAACATACCCTCCCCCTTGAAGAACAACCTTTTCCTCAAGGATTAAGATGATGAAATTGTTGTAGAATGGTGGTCGACTCCCAAGTGGCATCGTCTGGAGTTGTATCTTTCCATTAGAATAACACTTCCTTGATGGTGCGCTAATGGAGACGACACTCTCGCTGGGAAAAAACTTCTTGTGGTTGCAACCATATGGAAGATTCTTCATCCAACTCCAGGAGACTAATTTGAGTTTGGAACTTAGTTCCAATCACCTTCTTTAAGAAGGAAACATGAAAAACATGACGAAGCTTCAACTGACTGGGTAGAGCTAACTGATAGGCCATCGATCCCACCCAATTGAGAACTATATAAGGCCCATAAAATTGGGGTGCAAGTTTCTGACAATGTGCATATTTGAGTGAAGTCTTCTTATAAGGTTGTAGTTGAAGAAAAACCTCATCCCCTTCAACAAAATGTTTTTCAAAATGACCTTGATCTGCTTGTTGCTTCATGTGATTATGAGCCATGCCAAAATTTGTTTTGAGGGCACGAATAATAGCCTCTCAGGCTGTAGTATTGTTTTCAACCTCCTAAACCATTTAGACCCCTGGAAGATATGAGAGAACCGATAGGGGATTTTCACCATAGACTTCTTCAAAAGGAGTCATGCCTGAAGTTGTATGGTAAGATGTGTTGTACCACCATTTAGCTAGGGGTAACAATTGAACCCACCAATTTTTACTCTCAAATGAAAAACACCTCAAATATGTTTCCAAACACTTGTTGACAACTTCAGTCCGACCATTTGTCTGGGGGTCCTAGGAAATGTTGAGATGCAATTGAGTACCCTGTAGCTTGAACAATTCTTGCCAAAAATTGCTAGTGAAAGCGGGGTCTCTGTAAAATATAATAGAATTAGGCAGGCCATGAAGCTTGAAGATATTATCCATGAATATTTGAGCCATTGTGGTTGCTATGAATGGGTTTTCAAGAGAAAATAAATGAGCATATTTGGAGAGATGATCTATGACCACCATGACGACTGACTTATTGCCCGATTTAGGTAAGCCCACAATGAAATCCATATAAATATCTTGCCAAATAGAAAGGGGAATCAGAAGTGGTTGGAGTGTGCCCAGAGCTTTGAAATTTCCTCCATTGTTGCATTGAAATACCTCACATTCAACCACAAAGGCATGGACGTCCTATTTCATACCATCCCAGAAAAAACAATGTTTGATCCATTCATAGGTTTTGGTAAACCCTGAATTCCCGGTTGTGGGTGAGGAATGAAGTTCAGAAAGCACTATGGATTTAGTTTGTGATTGTTTGCATAAATAGAAACGACCTTTGTAGCAAATATATTCATTGTGCCAAGAGTACCATGGAGAAACTGAAGAATTGTGTTGCAATTGGTGGAGCATGCTAGAAATTTTGGGGTCTTGCAACCATTCATGACGAATAACTTGGAGCCAATATGGTACAATGAAGGAGAGGTAGAAAAGGGACCTGTCTTCTTCATATTTCTAGGAAAGATTATTGAACACAACATTTTCCTTTCCCTTCTTGTAAATGATCTCATAATCATAGCCAAATAGCTTGGTCACTCACTTTCGCTGCACTGGGGATGAAATTCTATGTTCCAAGAAATACTTGGGACTCTGATGATCAATTTTGATTTGGAATCACTGACCCATTAGATAAGGACGTCATATATCCACATCATGCATAATAGCTAACATTTCCTTTTCATAAATGGATTGGCCCGAATGTCATTCTGAAAGTTGTTTGTTAGTGAAGGCTAAAGGCTTGCCATCTTGCATGAGGATGACACCAATCCCTTTTTTGAAAGCATCACATTCCAATACGAATGTCTTTTTGAAGTCTGGAAGTGCTAGGATAAGGGTCGTGCACATAGAATCTTTCAAGGCTTGGAAGGTATGACCCACAACAAGTCGAAGTGAAAGAATTCGTTTTAAGGAGAGCAGTGAGAGGAGATACAATTTTTCCATAATTTCAAACAAAATTCCTATAATATCTCGTTAAACCCAAAAACCCACGCAAGATCTTAAGAGTTTTAGGCCGAGGAAAATCATGCATAGATTCAATTTTCTTAGGATCCAGTCGGACACCATCATTTCCAACATATGCTAGTTGGGTCTCTTTTATAGCACCATGCAATAGTGGAAGGAAATGGAGAAAATACACCCCCCTACTAGACAAACCAATGATGAAATACAAATCCTACTCTATGGGATGATACCAAATATTGAGACCACATCTCAAGACCAACATTGAACCCCTATCTCCCATGATCCCATTTATAGATCAATTGTTGTAACAATGCAAAGTTCCCCCTAAGGGATCTTCCCTACTAATAAAAATTTAGGAGGTCAATATCCATCAGAAGATCAATGTGTGTATGTTGTGAAATATGACGAGGGTAATCCTCCCTATCCCTATCCCTGTCCTCCCACTCATGCACAAAATCTTATGTCTTGACCTACGCCCGCCCTGCCTCTTACGGATCTCATCATCATCATCTTTGATTCACATAAAAATATTACTAGGAACATATATAAAGATAAAAATAAATTGAAATTATAAAAAAAACCATGTATAAGTGACATGTATTTAAAAATTTCCAAAATTAATTATTTTTTGAAAAAAAATCTTTAAATAAACCAGTGCGCCTCCAACACTTCATACACCCCATGGTTGGTGCGTTATCTCAAAAAAAAAAAGAGCAGTGTGTCAAATAGGATTATCTGCAATGAACCAATGCTTTTAACAACATTGATTCATCTCGTTAACAAAGATGCACCACAACGGTAAAATTTATAGTGCAGAAATCCAAGGTTCCCTTTCTTAGACCAAATGCACCCGTGTGCCATGTCTACCAAAGAAATGACATGTTTTCTATCGGTGATGTCGCCTTTACAAAACCAATGCATTTGGTGGACAGATGGGCACCGCTAAGATAATTTTCATTATCTCAGTTGAAGCAGTGCGACAGGTTACTATTAATACAATGACACCATTGTGATAGTGGAGCACTGGATACAATGAGACACCCCTCTATGAAAATTAAGAAAATAAATGTCCCGATGCATTTCTGTATAGAGTACTAGTGTGTTGGTTTACAATGGTTGCACCACTATGCTAAATTTTATAAATCATTATGTTATTGGTGTCGTTAGTTAAGTGAAGAGTACTTATGGGTAATGTTAAACGAAACCAATGTGATTTATTCGGTGCATTTATTTTTTATAAAGTACGGTGGTACATTTGAACATTGACGTGCCAATGAGTTATGTTTTGGTTTCACACCAATGCGGTTGGTTAAAATTGGTGCCCCACTAAGTTAAATTTTCATATAATGTTGATAAAGTGGTGTGGTTAATAAAGTGAAATGTGTCGGTGTGGGTAGAATCCCATTGTGCATCAGTTTCAGGTAGTTTTGAAGGACACACCACATTGTAAAGCAAAGAGCATTGAGAACGAGGTGTCCAATGAGACACCTTGCTATGAAAAATCAGGAAATATATGTCCCGATGCATTGGATTAGAATGTTTATAGTGCTATGTTAAATTTTATAAATCGTTTTGTTATTAGTTTTGTAATTTAAGTGAAGTATAGTAGTTTGTAATGTTAAACAACACCAGAGCGATTTATTCAGTGTGTGTATATTTTTTATAAAGTATGTCGATGAATTTGAACATTGATTCACTGGGGATTTATCTTTTGGGTACACCCCATTGTTGTTGGTTATAATTGGTGCAACACCAAGTTAAATTTTATATATGATTGAGCTATTTTTGTGATTAATGAAGTGAACTATGTCGATGTAGCTAGAAGCCCATTGTGCATTGGTTTTGGGGCATTTTGAAGGATTCACCATGTTGTTTCTAATAATTCACCGTGGTGTGCTTAAGTGAGAGGAATCAATGCACACATTTGTGTAGTTCATTGGAGGTGGTGCTCACTATGTATTTAAAATAGTACGCACAACTTCGAGGTGAACCAAACTGTTTAGGCACATTGCGCAAAATTGAAAAAAAAATGAAAAAATTCACAAATTTCAAACTAAATTGTAATTTTGAATGGATGAAAATGTAAATAGGAAGGTAATAAATAATTTAGTTGGTCTCTTATGTCCCGAGGAGGCATGGTTTCACCATTGAGATGAAATTAAAATTTTTGGTAATTTCCAAAATTTGGAAATGTGTGGAATCCACCAATAGAGATATTCAAGTCGATGTAGAGCACCAAAAATAGGGCATATTAAGAAGAAAGGTGAGCACCAATGATTTCTTGAGAGTTTAGAATCATGGAATGCATTGTAACAATGATAATTGAATTGGTAATTTTGTTTTAACTTACCCTACTTCGGTGCGCTTTGGGACATTTAGGCACATCGGGGCGTAATATGCAATGACATCGACGCAATTTATTTGGATCCTATAATTTTATTATAAAATATGGTGGTGCATTTAAATATTGACTCTTTGGGGATTTAATTTTTGGGTATGCCCCAGGGTTATTGATTAAAATTGGTGCACCACTAGGTTAAATTTTATATATCATTGATATTGTGGTGTGGTTAATGAAGTGTGATGGGTCAGTGTGGGTCCCATTTTGCATTGGTGTCAAGGAATTATGAAGGATGCACCTCTTTATTTTTTTGGTAATTTATTGTAGTGCATTATATTGAATGGTGCTAGTGCGAAAATGTATAGAAGCACTAATAGAGGTGCTCACTATGGCATTATGTTTTGGGTACACTCTGAGGCGATTGATTAAACTTGGTGCACTACTAGGTTAAATTTTATATATCATTGAAATAATGACATTGTTAATGATGTGTAATGCACTAGTGTGTGTCTAATCCCACTGTGCCTATGTTAGGGTGTTTCGAAGGATGCATTGCTTTGTTTTTTTGGTAATTTATCGTGGTATGCTATCTTGAACAACACTGGTGTGGACAGATATATATTCACCAATGGTAGTTCTTAGTGTGTATTTAATACAATATGAAAAACTTTGGGGTGTGTTGAATTGTTCAAGTGCACTGTGTGAAATTGAAAAAAATGCCAAATTTCAAGCTAAATTGTAATTTGGATTTGACAAAAATGAAAATACGAAGCTAATAAATAATTTCCATGCTTTAAATGTCTTGAGAATGCTTGGTTGCATCATTGAGAGGAAATGAAAAATTTTCGTAATTTCCAAAATTTGGAAATGTGTGGAATCCAACAATGGATATATCCAAGTCTATGTAGAGCACCGGAAATGGGGAATGTTAGGAAAAATGGTGAGCAACGGTGCTTTCTTGAGAGTTTGAAAGAACGATATGCACTGTAAAAATGAAAATTGGTTTGGTATTTTTTTTATTTACCCTACCTCGATGCACCCTTAGATAGATAGGCACATCGATGTGTGTTGTTCAACGACACCAATGCAATTTATTTGATGCATGTAATTTTATTATAAATTCTGGTAGTGATATGGGAATATGGACACACTAGGGCATCATTTTTCATGAACGATCGAGTGTGTCAATTTCTTAAAGGCACACCTATTAAAAAAACTTCTTCAACCTTCCTCCGCTGTGAAAAATGATAGGGTGTTTGAACATTTAATCACTATTTTTGTAGTTTTAAGATGTGCACCAACACGTATGTGCCATAAATGTGCACCAAAAAAAAAAAAACCTTGACAAGAAACTTCGACTTTTGGCCTCTGCTAATATTCTCCACTATAAACAACTAAGGGAAGAATTTTTCGAGGAGGTTCTGTAAAACAATTCGCAAGAAGGTGTTCTCCTTGGAGTGTCATTACAATGGGAATGGGTGGAGATAATAATTTTTTTCCAATATCTCTCCCCAGCTTCACCTCCATTGATATTGGGGTGGAGGTGGGGGCATGGGTGTGAGGGTGGTGGGAGATATTGGAAAATCTTTCTTACGATTTTGAAATATCTTCCCCCACCCCCCGCAACTACTAACATCAAGGTCGAGGTAGAGGTATCTATTGGTCAAATTGTTATTTTTCCAATAGATCCTCTCACTCCCACATGAGGATAGGGGTATATTGCAAAATATATTATTAATATTTTGTGAATATATGTCCCCACGACACCCCCATTCTCATGGCATGGGAATGGTGGTGGGAGAATACATTTATGACATTTTAATAATACTTTTTCAATATATTCTACCACCTCCAAATATTTATCCAATATTCCCCCCTGGTTCCATGCCTTAGGGGTAGGGGGAGATATTGAAAAAATATTAATAATCATTTTCCAAGGGTAGGGTTGGGGGGATATATTTGGGAAGTAATAACAACATTTATTCAATATCTCCCCCCGCCTCTACCTCAATGACATCAATAATATTTTTCCTAATATACCCCCTCACGCTCACTCCCATGATATGGGTATGGGGCTTGGAGGAGATATTGGTGAAATATTTTTAATATTTCCTTAATATATTTTTCCACCCCCACTCTCCATGTAGTTGGGGGGGAGATATTGGTGAAATATTATCAACATTTCACAAATATCTCTCTCCATTCCCATGAATGGTAGGGTGATAGGTGGGAGGATATATCAAGGAAATCTTAATAATATTTCATGAATATCACCACCAAAACCCACCCCATGCCATTGAGATGGGGATGGAGGGATATATTCACAAATTTGTATTAATATTTCCCCAATATCTTCCCCTCTTCCATCACAACTTTATTCCATATGGGTGGGGGTGCGAGGAGATATTCGTGAAATTTTGTTCAAATTTCACTAATATCTCCCACCACCCCTACCACACCATCATGGTGGATTTAGAGGGGAGACATTGGTGAAATAGTATTCATAGTTTTCTCATATCTCCCCCCAACTCCATGCCAAAGGGGTGGGGGTGGGGGTGTGGGTGGAGAAATGTTCATGATATTTTTCCAATATCTCACCCAACCATGGTGGTGAGGGTAGGGGGAGATATTGGGAAAATCTAGGGGAAATACTAGGTAAATATAATTAATAATATGTATCCCCACTATGGTGTAGGTGGTGGAGAGAGATATTGGGGAATATTATTAATATTTATCCAATATCATCACCCACACATACCCTCATGATATGTGGTGGGGGTGGGGAGAAATATGGATGAAATGGCCATACATGGGAATGTGTTAGGGGGTAGATATTGGATAAATGTTTTAAATATATCTTATTAAATTAGCAAGATATATTGGTGAAATATTATTAAGTTATAAATATTAATATGATTTCACCAATATCACTCCTGACCCCCATCCTAATAATACTTCNATGTGTTAGGGGGTAGATATTGGATAAATGTTTTAAATATATCTTATTAAATTAGCAAGATATATTGGTGAAATATTATTAAGTTATAAATATTAATATGATTTCACCAATATCACTCCTGACCCCCATCCTAATAATACTTCGCCAATATAAACCCCTACCCTCACTCACCCTCACCCACATAATAATATTTCATTAATATGTCCCCCCACTTGGAAAAATATTATTATATCCCATCTATGGGGTGGGGAAAATATTAAGGTTCCATACTTATATTAAAGTGTATAAACCTTGGTAAATCTTACTAATTCTTCAAACACCAACAATAAAATCTTTGGCAATATGTAAAAATATTCAAATTTATAAGGATTTTATATATTTTATTGAAATTTTTGGCAATTTTTTGAGTAAAATACTTTTATCCTATAAAATTTGGGTGAATCATTTTAATAAAAAATGTAAATTGACAAATCTTTTCTTCGAAACAAACATTGAAAATCAGCCCATGGGAAAAATTTAGCCCCTAAAATTTTCCCTATTATGAGGGTAGAGGAGGGGGAAGATATTGGTAAAATATTATTGTATTCACTAATAGAATAATATTTTTATAATGTTCTCCCCTCCCCCAACATGTATGTAATAATATTTTTCCCATATATCCCCCTTCCCCACCCACACCAATATAATAATTTAGGGTATAGGGTGGGGGTATTTATTGATTTTTTTTTATTGTATTCACTAATATAATCATAGTTTTTAATATCTAACCCAATCCCCATGACAAGAGGTGGAGGTGGAGGTTGGGGGGAATGTCAATGGATGTTGGGGGATCTATTCACAAAATAATATTATATTTACCATAATAATATTTCCCCAATCTCATGTTCCTCCCCTCTCCACCCAAAATTTTCTTGATATATCCCCTTTCCCCCACCCCTAGAATAATATTTATCTAATATATTTCCCATTAACATGGGGTGGTTGGGGATGAGGGGGGTATTTGTTGGGGAAATATTACTAATATTTCCTACCTTCAGTGATGGTGGTGGGTGAAGATATCCGAGAAATACTAATAATATTTCCCACCATGAGTGGTGGGGGAGGGTGGTGGTGGTGATTTCCTCAATACATACTCCCACCACCACCTCCAATGCTGGGAAATATTATTAATATTTTTCCAATATCTCCCCCCAATTATACTCCAATATATATAGGGAAATAAGGGTGGGGGTGTGGGAAGATATCAAGTAAATCGTATCAGGGAGATAGGGGCTAGGGAATATATTTAGGAAACCTAATTAATACTTTATCAATATATACCACCATCCTCTCCCTCTAGGAGGAGATATTGGGGAAATGTTATTAATATTTTCCCAATATATGCCCATACCAAAACCCTTGTCTTCCATCTCCAACAGTGGAAGGAGACAATGTGAATTTCATTATATATAATAAGGGTGAGGCTGGAGTAAAATCATATTCATTTCATTTAAAAATTGCATTGTTCCCCCCACACACACACTCTACCAACATCGTGGGGAGACACTGTCAATTTCATTATATATGATAAGGGTTAGCGTAGGGTGAGATCATGTGCATTTTATTTAAAAAGAACATTGTTTTCCTCATTCGTCACCCATGTATTGGGGTAAGGGAGATATTCAACAAATATTAATTATGGTTGTGTGGAGAGATATTTTGGAAACCATAATAATAGTTTCCCACTATATCCGCTCAATCATATGATGGGGGTAGGGCCTTAGGCTTGTGGTGATATTGGGGGAATATATTCAAGAAACTTTAATAGGGTGGGGTAGGGCCTTAGGGTCGGGGTGATATTGGGGGAATATATTCAAGAAATTTTAATAGGGTGGGGTGGGGGTGATATTTAGGAAATATTAATAATATTTCTCCATTATATCCCCCCATATCCTCCCCCATATTAACATTATTTCTCTGATTTTCCTAATATACCACACCACCACCAACATATAAATTTTCTCTAATATCAACCCCACCTCAAACCTAAAATATTTCATCCATATCTTCCCCAACCTCACCCTATTATGATTTCTCCAATATTTCCCCCACCTCCACATCCCCAACCCTATCATGGTGTGCGGGAAGATATTGGATGATTATAATTAATATTTTCCATGTTTCCCCAATATCTCTCCCCACACCCCTTTAATTAAAATTTTCCAATTTCTCCAACTACTCTCATCATCGAGCTGAGGGGAGATATTGGGGAAATATTAATAAGTTTCCCTCCATATGCCCCCCATCACACATGGGGGTGGGGAAATATATGGGGAAATATTATTAATATTTCCTTAATATCTCCCACCAACCCCACCTCCACCTCCCATGTACAGATGGGAATGAGCATGGGGGGAGGATATTAGGGAAATCCTATTGTGGGTGTGGGTGGGGTTTGGGGTGATATTGGTGAAATCTATGGGTAGAGGTGGGGATTGGGGGAGATATTTGTGAAGTATTATTATGGTTGTTTCCCCAACACACCTCCATATC
>ML785437.1:421218-435514 GCA_009831015.1 Picea engelmannii
CCTAGTTACAACAATACATCATCCAAGAAAAGAAAAATCATTCATAAATATCCTCCTCCAAAAGTACTGCATGAGATCCAAGAAACAAAAAGAGAGAAGTAGGGAACTTTTCTAAAGTTGCACTCCCATACATGTGATAGGAATTCATGATCCAAATGAATGGAGTGCTATTGTAGTGTCCCCAAGGCTGAGCCCCGATGTAAACTATGATCTGAAAGAGATTGTAAATATGTGTTATAGGCTGGTGAGCCAAGTTTTGTATAAGCCAGTAGGCTTATGTGTTTGATTAGGCTAGAGATCCTAAGGGTTGAAGGCCCAGGGGCCTGGATTTTGTATCTGTATGTATGCAGCACATCAATAAAATATAAACACACGCCAGGTGCAGACCGACCACGATGAATGAGTGATGGGGGACTGAGCGTCCACAGAGTGGGCAAGGTACTAGGGGCTGGAAGGTGGGAAAGGGGTTGAGTGATGAGCCTAGAGGCTAAGCCTAGGGGCCTAAACCTGGAAATAATATTTTAATATTATTTCAAGAAGAGACATGTGCATTTTTGTGTATCCTAAGTTTTGGAAAGGGAATGTGCAAGGTGATGCACGCTGTGGAACGCATGCAGTTCCCAGGGTGACAAGTGTCAACCCTGGTGCATGCAAATATAATCGCCAAGATGAACCGTGGGAGGGGATCTTCTCCTCCATTCGGACCCGAACCTCTGAGCGTGAGAGCAGTACGACCTCTGCCAGATACCCTGGTTCATCTTTGAAAACCGTAAAGCCTGTGTTTGTCCTGGGGAAACCGTGTACACCCTATCCAGAGCTGTGAGTCTGTGTCTGTTCTAGGAAAACCCGGGAGTGCATTTCCTGAACGGGAACCCTGTGTTGAACTCAAGTGGAAGAATCCTTTGTTGTTCGGGGAAAAGTTGAGCTAGCCTGTGCGTGGAGCCCTATTCCGAAATCATGTCCGTGAGATCATCCTGCGACTGCTGAACCGGTTTTGGGAATCCTGTGTATGTTTTCCCCGTGGGTTGTGGTGATCACATAGTACTGGCTTGTGAGCGACTCCCTCCAGGTGAGAGAGTGCACAGAGGAAGGAGAGCGCTCCTAGAAGGAACCCTGTAGCTGCCATAGAGCCCAGAGACTTCCGGTCCGGTCTATTCCTGTAACCCAAGGCAAGGGAGACTGGCAGCCGAAGGACTGTCCAAGTGACAGAGAAGGTGCACTCTCCTAGGGTGGAACAGACATGTGGGGAATGAGGGTCTGTGGGCAGTGAGCGAGGGAGATTCCCGGGAGAGATTTCTTCCTGGTGGATGTGTATGTGCTATCTTCCCCGTAACCTCAGTCTAGCCTAGGATTCCTTGCCTTGGGGTGGAGCTCGGTCCTAGCTCGGGGGTGACCCGCTGTTGAGATAATGAACAGTGTGGTCTACGGTTGGGAGGTTTGTGGGAGGCCTGCACTTGGTTGGTGATTTCTACAGCTGTTAAAAGAAAAGTATCTGAATTATGTTTTATCACATTTGGCATGACTGAGCTATTTATGTATCATGTTTTCTGCTGTGTCATGAATTACTGTTGAATGCTATGTCTTGTTTAATTGTAGCAGTAACTTATATATTTTACTCTGAGATTTAAGTGTGTTTAATTATTTAAATGCATGTGTTTATAATTCCTGTACGAATTATGTAATTCTAATTCATGTATTAGAATGGTAACTGAGAGGTTTGAAAACCTCGGTAGATAAAAAGGTACACTACAAATTGGTATTAGAGTGAGGTTTCGACACTGAGCCTAGATGGGCCAGTTGAGTGGTCTTTGGACCGAGGGTGAGAGGAGAAATTGTGTTTGGAGGACCAATTTCGGACCCTGGTATGATCCAGAGTGTATAGGAGTTTAAACTCAGGAGGATCGTGAGTCGTAAGATCACTGTGGGATTAACCATCAACTGTCTAAGTTGACAGAAGTTGCACAGGGTTTAAGTCCTCATGGGTAGAGGAGAAGTCCCGGAGAGGCGTCGGGATATTAGAGTCATCGGGGTTTTGCTAAGGCAGAGAATCGAGACCTTGTGATTCTTGAAATCTCGAGGAGGGATCATAGCCGTAGGATCCCAAGGAGGAAACGTGTCAGAATCCGGGAGAGAGTCGGAAATCGAAGAATCGGAGTTCTCGGGCACATAGAAATCTTGTCACACGAAATCGCGATCCACGATTTTGCAACAAGATCTGGACCATTCATATTAGGGGACACGTGGCAGAGATCTGCCATCGGGGAAGTCCCGAAAAGGAGTAAGTCCATCGGTGTTTGAAGTTCATCGGGAATTGGGATATCAAGGATTCCGCGAGCGTATGCGCTGTGACATTGAAACCGCCGAAACCTCGACGGGGTAAGGTGGAGCTCATATAGTATGGTCATGGGGACTAGAGGCTGAGCCAGGAGGGCTAGCCAGTGTAAAATCACATCGGGAATCGAAGGATCAGGGGTTGTGAATGCATGTGCATCGCGACATCACAAATCCTGAAACCCCGATAGGAGGAATGATCATGGTCATGGGCAGTGGTCATATGGTGGAAGTTTAGCCAGGGGGGCTAGCACACGAAGAGCTCAGTGGGAAAATAGAACCCAAAATCCCGACGGGAAGTTGACTGCGGTCATACGGAGGTTGGTCATATGGTGAGGGTATAGCCCGGAGGGCTAGCACAGACGGAGTCCATCGGAAATCGGGAAATCGGGGATTCCGCTGTCAAGAGTTTTGGCACATTTCGATTCGTGAAACCCCGAACCCCGATAAGGGAGAAGGCCGGGGTCACGAGTCAGTGGTCACATGGTGTAGAGCCCATGGCAGGGGCTAACGCGTAAAGGAATGCGTCGGAAGTCAGAGGATCAGGAGTTCTGAGTACGTGAGCATTGCGACATCACGAACCCTGAAACCCCGACGAGAGCTATGAGTAGAGGTCACATGGACCTGGGCTTAACCACGAAGGGTTAAGGCGAAAAGGCACATCGGAAAATAAGGATTTCGGGAAATCTGATGACATGAAACATGCTTCTCATAAAACCGCAAATTCTGATATCGCGATGTAATTATTTAACTCTTAACCATTCTTAGCGGTGATTAGATTAATTCCAAAATTTACTTAAGGATTAAATGTATCAAGAAATCGGGAAACACAATGACAAGATTATTTGATTTTATAAAACCACGAATCCCGATATTGCGTTGTGATTAACTTAACCTTTAAACCTTTTAATTCTGAATTAAGTAATTTAAGTTTTCAAATTTAATTAAAGATCAACGCTAATTAGTTATCCTTCTAAACAAGGCTTAAAGTTAAACTTTCTTTGAATGACCTTTAATACATCATTGTCCGATTTAGTAAGTTTCTATTATATGTGTGAGGTGACCAAGACTATGGAAAACTCATGCAAACCACATGGTTGAACAAGTCATATAGTATCGGTCACGCGGACCAAGGCCTAGCCAGGAGGGCTAGCGCACAAAGGGGCACATTGGGTTTTGAGGACTGAAATCCTGATAGGAAGGTAAGGCCACGGTCTCGAAGGCATGGTCATATGCGACAAGAGCTAAGCTCAGGAGGGCTAGAGCGTGAAGAAAGCTCATCGCAAATTGGGAATCGGGGATTCAACCCACCAGAACATTGCCAATTTCAAAACCCCAATAGAGGTAACCCCGATAGAAGGAAGGGAGACCTTGAAGAGTTTCCTGTGGGAGGAAAAATTTCTCGATAGGGAAATACGAGAATTTCAAGAAACCCGAAAAACACAGAGCCAGACAGAGCTCAGAAAACTTGTGAACTTGAAATGTCTTTCGTTCTTGTTCGTATTAGTTATAAACGTTGTGGATTATTCATGAAGTCTAACGGCCTGACAATTTTTGAATTGGATTGCACAGTGCGTGTTCAGAATACGATAGAGGCCAAAACTCCAGTTAATCAACGCCGAGTATGGAGTGGGGAAGAGTGAAAATTACCCCTGAAATGGAAGACGAACAGGAAGGAAAGGATGTTAACCTGGGAGTCGAAGGATCGAACTCTAATGGGCATGGAAGGGATATGGATAAGGAAGGACATATAATGAAAATCCTTGAAGGATTGCAAATAGAGGCCAAGGAGCGTCGAGATGATAGCCGAAAGCTCATGAAAGTTAAGGATCGGCAAGGGAAATTAAACTTAAAATTTTTGTAGAGTCTGGAAAGAATAGAGAAGAAACTTGAGAAGGGAAGAGACTCAAGTATGATAGAGAGTCGTAGAGACCATGGGAGAAGAAGTAGATAGAGGAGTGGTAGCCGACGTCATAGTCACTCCCAAAAACATTAGGACAGGGAGACACACAGTAGTTCGAGCCCGTCCCTTACCAGAAAACGTCGAAGATCTGGAAAGGAGGAATTGAAAGGAGAAATGAATAAAATTAAACCTCCAACATTCGATGGAGAACATAAGAAGGAGGAAGATGTCGAGACATGGTTGCTGGGCATGAAGAAATACTTCCAGCTACAAAATTATTCTTCCCATGCAGAGGGAAGAATTGCAATGTACCAGTTGAAAGGAAAAGCGTCCATGTGGTGGGATCAGTTTGTGCAGGTGCAACACATTCAAGAGAAAGAGGTCACTTGGAAGGAATTCAAGAGGTATTTCGAGAAGAAATACCTAACTAAAAGATACTATGACAAAAAGATGAAGGAGTTCTTCGAACTCAAGTTGGGCAGTATGACCATGGATGAGTATGAACTAAGTTTTCTGGAACTGCTGAAGTATGTTCCATTTATCAAAGACGAGGCTATTAAAATTCATAGGTATCTGAGTGGACTGCCACCTTCTATTGGTGACAAAATTCAGTATGATGATCCTAAGACCATGGAAGAAACCATAAGAAGGGAGAAATGCCTATACAAACAACAGAGAGAAAAGCCTACCTTTCGGAAGCTTGGGATAACCAGAAGAGGTTTAAGAAAGAACAGAGGCAGAAGGGAAGCAAGCCTTCCTTTTTCAGAAATAGTCCTTGGGGACACTCATCTTTTAAAGAGCCCAGGAAAGTTGAAGGGAGTGAGCAGATGCCAAGGCCTACACCCATGGAGTGTTGGGGCTGTAAATGGAATCATCGATACAGAGACTGCCCCCATAGGAAAGACAAAGCAAGAACTGTCCATACTGTTCAACGAGATAAAACAGTGGAGGATATGGGTAGCAGAATGCCGAGGATCTACGCAGCCCTAGACAACAAGCAGGTAGAATTTCAATCACACATGATTGAAGTGGAAGGTATGATCAACAACCGACCCCTTGTTATTTTAATTGATTCAGGGACTAGCCATAGTTATGTAGATCCTAGAGTGGTGGAAAGTTTGCATCTAACGAGAAGCAAACATGAGAAGTCCTGGTTAGTACAGTTAGCCACAGGGACCAAGAGGAAGGTCACGGAATTGGTTAAGTCCTGTTTATTGGAAATGAAAGGAATGAGCACTAAGGCTGAATTGAACATTCTGCCTTTAGGCTCATATGATTGCTTAATTGGGATGGACTGGTTGGACCAGCACCATGCCCTTCTGGATTGTCGAAACAAGAGATTTACATGTCTAGACGAACAAGGAAATCAGGTAACAGTCCAAGGAATTCCTAGAGCCATGGTTGTGAGGGAAATCTCAGCCATGCAGCTAAAGAAATGTTACCGGAAAGGCTGTCAATTATTTGCAGCCCGGGTGGAAGAAGCATTCCAAGATGTGGTCTCGAATATGGAAGAACACAGGGTGATCAAAGAGTTTGAGGACGTGTTTCAGGAGGTGCCTGGACTACCTCCGAAGAGGGACATCGATTTTTCTATAAATCTGATGCCTGGAGAAACTCCAATTTTGAAATCTCCTTATAGGATGAGTACGCCAGAGATGAAAGAGTTGCAATTGTAGCTCGAAGAGCTATTAAAGAAAGGCTACATTCGTCCTAGTGTGTCACCGTGGGGAGCCCCAGTTCTATTTGTGAAGAATAAATATGGAACGTTGAGGCTGTGCATTGACTTTCGGCAGTTGAATAAAGTCACTGTCAAAAACAAATATCCTCTGCCAAGGATTGATGATCTTTTTGATCAGTTAAAGGATGCGAAAGTATTTTCGAAAATAGATCTTCGATCTGGATATCATCAAGTGAGGATAAAAGATGAAGACATCATCAAGACTGCCTTCAGAACAAGGTACGAACACTATGAGTTTACAGTGGTGTCGTTTGGACTGTCCAACACGCCTGTTGTCTTTATGTGCCTAATGAATGGAGTGTTCAGAAATTATTTGGACAAATTCATCATAGTCTTCTTAGACGATATCTTGGTGTACTCCAAGACAGAGGAAGAACACGAACAACATCTTAGAATGGTGTTGTAGGTGTTGAGAGAACACTAGCTCTACGCAAAACTGAGTAAGTGCTCATTTTACCAAAAGCAGATCCATTATCTGGGACACATTATTTCTGAAGAGGGGATCACTGTGAATCCTGAGAAGGTACAGGCCATTCAAGAGTGGCCAGCACTAAGAAATGTGACAGAAGTTAGATCCTTTATGGGTCTGGCAGGTTATTATAGAAAGTTCATAGCCGGATTTTCAAGGATAGCTCATGCTATCACTTCCTTGCAAAGGAAGGAGAAGAAGTTCCAGTGGACTGAACAATGTGAGAGAAGCTTCCAGCAACTGAAGCAACTGCTCACTAGTGCTCCAATCCTAAAGACTGCTGATCCAGGTAAGGATTAAATAGTGTGCACGGATGCGTGTAAGGAAGGGTTGGGAGGAGTTCTCATCCAAGAGGGATCTGTAATTTGTTATGAATCCCGAAAGATGAAAGAACATGAAAAGAATTATGCCACTCATGATTTAGAGCTGGCAGCAGTTGTCCATGCCTTGAGGAAATGGAGACATTACCTCATGGGCAAGAAATTCGAGTTGAGAACCGACCATAACGGTCTGAAGTATTTATTTGATTAGCCAACTTTAAATGCCAGGCAAATTAGATGGCTGGAATTTCTGTGCGAATATGACTTTGATATCAGAAATATCAAAGGGAAAGACAATAAAGTGGTTGATGCACTTAGCAGAAAAGTGCATGAATTACATGCTACAACCATTAGCATGTACAGAACTGAGTTGAATGACATAATTGTGGAGGCTGCAAGTGTGGATTTGCAGTACAAAAGACTTGTAGCAAAGCTACAACAGCATGAAAGACCACAAACCGAGGAAGGTTATACCTTAGGAACGAAGGGTCTACTTATGTATAAAAATAGAGTGTATGTACCCAATGACCAAGAGTTGAAGCTGGCAATTCTAAAGGAAATGCATAATGTGACTTATGTTGGTCATCCTGGATATCAAAAGACCGTGGCAGCAGTCAAAAGCCATTATTTTTGGCCAGGTATGAAGAAAGAAATTGATGAATACATCGCCAGATGTATGGAATGCCAGAAGGTCAAGGCTGAGCACAGACACCCAACAGGGTTGTTGCATCCTTTACCTATTCCTGAGTGGAAATGGGATGTGGTAACAATGGATTTTATCACAGGATTGCCCAAAACAAGCAAGCAACATGATTCAATCATGGTGGTGGTGGACAAGCTTACTAAAGCTGCCCATTTTATTCCACTGAAAACCACCCATAGAGCAGCAGATGTTGCTGATATCTTTTTAAAAGAAGTTGCATGCTTTCATGGAATTCCAAAGGCAATTGTGTCTGATAGGGACCCGAAAATCACTTCGAATTTCTGGAGAGGACTGTTCAAAGGATTCAGAACGAATCTGAACTTTAGTACAACGTATCATCTTGAGTCTGATGGATAGACAGAGAGGGTAAATAGAGTAATAGAAGACATGTTGAGAATGTATGTGATGGATAAACCATCAAGGTGGGAAGACTACCTGCATTTGGTAGAATTCGCCTACAACAATGGGTATCATGCATCTCTGAAGATGAGCCCATTCGAAGCACTTTATGGACGAAAGTGCAACACTCCAGTGAGCTGGGATAATCCAGCTGACAGAACAGTAGTTGGACCTGGACTACTCAAAGAAATGGAAGAGCAAATGATAAAAATCAAACAGAATTTGAAAGTTGCCCAGGACAGGCAGAAAAGTTACGCTGATAGTAACAAAACCCATAGAGAATTCAAAGTGGGTGACCATGTTTTCTTGAAAGTGAAAACTAACAGGAGTTCCCTGAAATTGTGAAGTTGTGCCAAGTTGGGAGCAAGATTTTGTGGGCCATTCGAGATCCTGGAAAGGATTGGGCCAGTTGCATACATGCTTGCATTACCTGCATCTATGACTGTACATAGTGTGTTTCATGTTTCACTGCTTAAGAAATATGTACCTGATACTAATCATGTTATCGATTGGATTGTGATCCAAGTGGAACCAGAAGGTGTCCTGCAAGTGCATCCTGTACGCATATTGGACAGGAAAAGAAAACAACTCCAGAATCGAACTATAGAGCTTGTAAAGGTCCAGTGGACTTGGTACGGTCCTGAGGACGCGACGTGGGAGCATGCAGATGTTATGCAGGCATAGTACCCCCATCTTTTTGAAAATTTTGAAGATCTTGCAGATGCTATGTAAAGTTGCACTGAGGACAGTGCAAAAATAAGGGGAGGGGGATTGTAGTGTCCCCAAGGCCGAGCCCCGATGTAAAATATGATCTGAAAGAGATTGTAAATATGTGTTATAGGCTGGTGAGCCAAGCTTTGTATAAGCCAGTAGGCTTATGTGTTTGATTAGGCCAGAGAGCCTAAGGGTTGAAGGCCCAGGGGCCTGGATTTTGTATCTGCATGTATGCAGCACATCAATAGAATATAAACACACGCCAGGTGCAGACCGACCACGATGAATGAATGATGGGGGACTAAGCATCCACAGAGTGGGCAAGGTACTAGGGGTTGGAAGGTGGGAAAGGGGCTGAGTGATGAGCCTAGAGGCTAAGCCTAGGGGCCTAAACCTGGAAATAATATTTTAATATTATTTCAAAAAGAGACATGTGCATTTCTGTGTATCCTAAGTTTTGGAAAGGGAACGTGCAAGGTGATGCACGTTGTGGAACGCACGCAGTTCCCAGGGTGACAAGTGTCAACCCTGGTGCATGAAAATATAATCGCCAAGATGAACCGTGGGAGGGGATCTTCTCCTCCATTCGAACCCGAACCTCTGAGCGTGAGAGCAGTACGACCTCTTCCAGATACCCTGGTTCATCTCTGAAAACCGTAAATCCTGTGTTTGTCCTGGGGAAACCGTGTACACCCTATCCAGAGCTGTGAGTCTGTGTCTGTTCTAGGCAAACCCGGGAGTGCATTTCCTGAATAGGAACCATGTGTTGAACTCAAGTGGAAGAATCCTTTGTTGTTCGGGGAAAAGCTAATCTAGCCTGTGCGTGGAGCCCTGTTCCGAAATCATGTCCGTGAGATCATCCTGCGACTGCTGAACCGGTTTGGGGAAGCATGTGTCTGTTTTCCCTGTGGGTTGTGGTGGTCACGAAGTACTAGACTGCGTGAGGCTTGTTGTCCTGTGAGCGACTCCCTGTAGGTGAGAGAGTGCACAGAGGAAGGATAGAGCTCCTGGAAGGAACCCTGTAGCTGCCATAGAGCCCGGAGACTTCCGGTTCGGTCTGTTCCTGTAACCCAAGGCAAGGGAGACTGGCAGCCGAAGGACTGCCCAGGTGACAGAGAAGGTGCACTCTCCTAGGGTGGAACAGGCATGTGAGGAATGAGGGTCTGTGGGTAGAGAGCGAGGGAGATTCCTGGGAGAGCTTTCTTCCTGGTGGATGTGTATGTGCTATCTTCCTCGTAACCTCAGTATAACCTAGGATTCCTTGCCTTGGGGTGGAGCTCGGTCCCAGCTCGGGGGTGACCCGTTGTTGAGCTGATGAACAGTGTGGTCTACGGCTGGGAGGTTCGTGGGAGGCCTTCACTTGGTTGGTGATTTCTACAGCTGTTAAAAGATAAGTATCTGAATTATGTTTTATCACATTTCACATGACTGAGTTGTTTATGTATCATGTTTTCTGCTGTGTCATGAATTACTGTTGAATGCTATGGCTTGTTTAATTGTAGCAGTAACTTATATATTTTACGCTGAGATTTAAGTGTGTTTAATTATTTAAATGCATGTGTTTATAATTCCTGTACGAATTATGTAATTCTAATTCATGTATTAGAATGGTAACTGAGAGGTTTGAAAACCTCGGTAGATAAAAAGGTACACTACAACTATCCTTATTTATAAGGAAACACTAACACTCCAAAATTCAAAAAAATGGAAAATTCATGTCTCTTAGTGGGGAAGACCCCTTGGATTTGGCTTTACAAATGTCAAAACATGAAAAATAATGTAGAAATGGTCATAAGTGTGGTGACTTCATGCCTCCAACGGGATAGGAGAACCTCTCCAATGCCATCTGTCATTGTCTAAGGTACATGTGTGGTGGAAGAATGATATTCCACATCTTAAAGTCATCAGTGGCATTCAAGTGGTAGTAAACCCCATTATCTATGCCAACATCTTGCATGACATCATCATCTAAATGCTCAACGTCCAAGGTGCAAGGGGTGGAATCCAAAGAGGTGAAGGATGTATATCATCTCTAGGTCTTCCAATCACATCCCTATGCAACTTCCTCCATCTAGTGCAAGATAACCTCTACGGTGTAGATCCGAGGGTGTGGTCTTTCTTACACCACAATGACCAAATTTGTAAAAAATTAAGCCCATCCATCCATATTCCAAGGTCCTCAAGATCATTGGGTGACTCACTACACTACATCACACGTTCCATGTCCTACAATAAAGGCGCAATGTCTTGGGTGAAAGTGTGGGCCTCCTTCAAAAAACTATTCCAGGGGCATTGACATCACAAAAAAAAATGTAATCAAGTAAGATAATGTTAATAAGACATATCAGTCCTTAATTCATGCAAAGCAACTTGTTACTTAACATATAATCCACATGAAAAATTCACACCAATATCCCCTTCAAATTTCACACTAGCTCAATACTTTATGTAAGTTGGCAAGTTTGAATATGGGAGGACCTTAATCTAACCTTATTAGGTGTGTCAATAAAAACAATGAAACAAAAGACTCAGATAGAGGGATATGTCCTAAGAGAAACAATGAAAGTAAAGAACCCTTCAAGAGTAAGTGTGATAATGGTATGTGTTGGGCTTACTTCATGGCTTATGGTGTCATTGAGTTCATTTCTATGAGTGCCTTTGTGGATGGTGTGATTTATCTTGAGTTGTCAATTTGTTGAGGAGAATGCAGAAATGGTAGAGCTCAAGTTTGGACTGGCTTTTGAGATTCCTTTTCTATCATTCCTTTCCTTCTTTAAAATAATTGTTTTATTCTTTTAGCAACAACTGCAATCAACCTCTGAGCCTTCATCCCCTCTTCTCATGAGAGAATGGACCATGACCCATTACCAAATTTACATTTCTACATGATGGAAAGTGTTAAGTGTGGTGGGGAAATGGAACATTACCCTTGTGAGGGCTTCCTAATAGTACCCATTTTCCCTAGGAAGTGACAACATAAGACTAGGGAACACATGTTGGCAACCAAGGTGAAACAAGGAAACAAACATAATTTATTGGGATAGTGATCCATTATCCAACTGCAATCAATTATCCTCATCCATATTCCTAGTATATTATGCACAAGCATGAAAAAAGGACTAGCATACCTCATGGTGATGTTGGCTCACCATCTCCCATACATTAATTTGAATGGACGATGATATCGACTAATATGAAGGGAAAGCATAGACAATCTGAGGGGCACTGCTTAATGCTATATGTGGACATGTTAATCATCATCATGGTTGGGATCAATGTCTTCATTGCAGGCCATGAGACATGATCTCCTCTAGTTACCCCTAAACATCGGGGGTAATGAGGCCAAATCAAGGAGATGGCATAAGGGGAGGAGAATCTACAGTTTGAAAGTCATCATGCTAAAGAAATAGAGTGAAAATCTTATTTCCATCTTAAATGAGTGGGGTGTTGAGCATAAACACGTGTGAGAAAAACTTCCTAGATGAGGTAGGACATCCTACTCTTGCTTAATATAAAGTACAATATCCCTTATTCCCATCAAGTGAGAGAGGATAAGGAGGACACTCAAGGAGATCAAATCTAGGAGTATCACAACCGTATCATGGTATTACTTGCTACACTTCTATTTCATATAATATATATATAGATATATGATCTCTTCCCCTCCAATACTTATGTCTATTGATTTCATATGTTGGTAGATATCATAACTTGAGATATTAGAATAGATGTTTGTTCATGGAACTTATGGTGCCAATATATTTGACGAAAGATATTTCTTGTTTTGTGTGCGTAGGTAACAAGTAAAAGGGGTGGATCTCAAGGGAGCATCGAAGGATACAATTGGATGACCTTCATGATCACGGTAAGTTATTTCCCTCCTGATTTCCTTAAGTATAATCTGCTTGTCTGAATTAGATCTAGGAGAAAGAGTCCTAGTGTTTCTATGTGAGTGACTAGATGAAATGAGAGGTCTTACTTATCAGTAGGTGAGATTCTCTTTAACACAATCTAGTGAATTTTGTCTTCTAGATTATATTGATATAATTCATTCTAGAATATAACAAATGAATTTGGAATCCATAATTCTATAAAAATTTATTTAGGGATCTTAGTGAAGGTGGACACATTCCAAAGTAGGAGTGTGAATTTGCAATCGGTAATTATATAAAAAAAAATCAATTCAGCAATTTTAATCTAGGAAGAACCATTGCAAAACGACAATATGAAGTTTTTTTGTCTTGTAAAATGAGAAGAACTCACTGAAAGCATGGTAAACACAATACTACAAGGATTAAAATCTTGACCTTCTTTATAAAGGAGCGTTGGGCATTCAGTTTCAAAGAACAAATGGAAGACATTACAAACACACCCATCTTATCTTGTGTCAATAAGAATTGCATTCGCATGCTAGGTTGTGAAGGATCATTGTGCATTCAATTTCATAGAACATATGGAAGACATTACAAATACACTCATGTTATCTTATGTCACTAAAGAGAGCATTCGCATGTTAGGCATGAGCAAGTTCTCCATGAGATGTTTTTTTGTTGCAGCCCATTCCCAAGGGATCAACCTTTGGATATTTTATCATAAACTAAGCTGGTGGGCATGGTTGAAAGCCATGAATGAGTCTTCTTATCTTGTGTCACTAAACTAAACAGTGCATTCGCAAGCTAGGTTGTGATGGATTGTTGTGCATTGAATTTCATAGAAGATATGAGAGACATTACAAATATACCGATCTTATTTTGTGTCAGTAAACAGTGCATTCGCATGCTAGGTATGAGCAAGTTCTGGAGATGGTTTTTTGTTGTTGTTTCCCATTCCCAAGGGATCAACCTTGGTTTATCTTATCATAAATTAGGCTGGAGGGCATGGTTGAAAACCGTGACTGAGTCTGGCGATGTGTATATGAAGCAATACTATATATTTCAGGAGACATCAAGGTCCATAATCAAACAAATGTGAGTAAGCGGGATTAACTTTTTAAGCAACAACAATTACAGGCGACAACATATTGACAATTGCAATAACTACAGATAGACACATATCTTCAATATTTCAAAACCTAATATTCAAACTCCAAAAGTTCATGTCTTTCACAGATTTGGGAACTGCTGCATTGATCTCTAGCAATGGGGTTAGCACAACAATTTACCCGAAGCCAAGTTTATGCACTGAATCTACAACACTATGAATAAATAGAACAGTTTGATAGTTTTATGCCCTTTACATGATATCGTATAATCCTAGGTCAGGAAATTACACGGATTATTGTTGAATCAACCAAAAGACGGAGGAAAAAAAGTTGGAAGTGAAAGAGATCATTCAAATAGTTCATGTGATGAGAATTGGAAAAGTTGTGCTGAGTGGTGTGCATGGCCCGCACAATTTGTATAGGGCAATTATGTATATTGAGAATAATTTGAACCATGATTCTCTATAACTCAATGGAGTGAACTAAATCATACTAGTTGATATTATAGAAATCTAGGAATTGGAAAACCAGATTTTACACAATGTATATTTTATTGGTCCATTAACCATTTATTATAAATATGTGTTAATGAAATAATAATAATAAACTATATTTTAAATTTTTTATACAAAGAATTGAAGATTTTAAAATAATAATAATAAAAACAACATCAATAAATAAAAGATTAAATTCAAAAATTAAGAATATTATATATATATATATATATATATATATATA
>ML785437.1:462083-472295 GCA_009831015.1 Picea engelmannii
TTTTTTCATTACTAGAGAGGGTATGAGTGGGGTTTGGAGGATAAGTTGGATTGGTCATTTGATGTTTAACTATTATCTTATTAAAAAGGAAAAAATCAAACTTGATTTTACTTATCCAATAATAACTTATTTTAATTCCTTGAATCAAATATTTGGACTCCCGAAGAATGAAATTTGTTAATATATTATTGATGCTTAATGCATTTTCCTTATAGTTTACATTTATTTGGATTCTAAAAACTCGATTGTTTTATTCAATAATGATGCTTCTGCCTAATTTCTAATATGTTTGATAGTTTATTTATGCAACGTGTAAGATTCACTTTTTCATTTTATACACATATAAAGAAAATGAAAATAAAATATTTTAAAAGTGATTAAAATATTTAAATGATATGGTACTGAATATGAGAGATGCGAAGTTTGTTTTATACACATATAAAGAAAATGGAAATAAAATATTTCAAAATTAATTAAACTAGCACAGCCACATAATTGACATATTTAATTGATGGATATCTTAATTTATTGTAAATTGTAAGGTGGATAGTTGTCATTGTCATTTAAACTTTATCATATTACAAGATTGCCCCTTTTAAAACTATGGTGTATGTTGTACTTTCAATTGATGATTCCAATAATCATGTTGCTATTTCCATATAGTGACCTCTTTAATTAATGGCTATTTTAATTATTGTTATTTAAAAATTGATAGGGGTCACATCCAAATATGCCCTTTTTACTTTTGTCATTAAATTCATTATTTTAGATCACCCTGTTAACTTATGATGTATGTTGTTGTTTTCCCATTTGATATTACCTATAAGTATGATGTCATCTTTAGTGCATTACTATTAGACCTTAGTGAATGATTTAATCTTGTAAGGTCACTATGAATTTAGCGGTTGTAGCATACCAGCGGTATGATAATAGTGACATAAATGATAGATGGTTAATGTTCCATGACAGAGTTATTGTCACTTTAATTTATTGTTAATAACATACGTGGTGCGATAACCTGGAATTACGTACCTTAAATTACCCAGTTAGCATATCGGGGTGGTTGTTCTTTAGATATTGTGAACTTGGGTGTTCGTTGTCAGAGTCCTTGTCACGCGCCTTCCGTCAGGGGCGCAATTTGTTCTTCTTATTTATGTTGTACATCGATTGTGATCAGTTGGTTTCTTGGTCTGTGTGTCAGGTGGGATGTAGACACCTCCATGATCCTCAGAACAGTCGCCATCCCTGAGACCTTAAATGGTTAAAATTGATGGGAACTTGGGCTTGAGCGTTGATTATGTGTCTTGGAGGTCCTAACCTTGCAGGGTAGGACGGGCGGGTGGTTAGTTTTACTTTTGTCACTAAATGTTTGCATTGTGCACCTTATGCCTAGGGTCGTATATTGTTTGCAGTTACTCGTCGGGTGCCTTTAGTTTTTTTGTGATGAACCTCGTGGTTGTGTCTTATCGGTTGTCCAGGGTGTCGCACAGTTAGGTGTGTTGTTACTTCTACATGCGCGCACACACCTTAAACACACACACAAAAAAATTGCACCTGTTACTAGAATGGTTGTCGTAACGAGGAGGTTCGTTACAGAATGAGATAGGAAAAAGGTTGAACTGTCTCAAATCAGACAATGGAGATGAATAGTGCGGTAAGGAGTTTGATAATTATTGTTCATACCATGGGATTCATAGAGAGAAGACAGCTCCAAGAACACCACAAGAAAGTGGTGTGTCAGAAAGGATGAATAGGACAATCATGGAGCGTGCAAGGAGTATGATATTGCATGTTGGTTTTCCTTTACAATTTTTGGGCAGATGTTTTAGATACTATTGTTTACTTAATAAACAAAGGACCTTCAATCTCTTTGAATGGTGGAATTCTAGAGGAGGCATAGACATGTAAAAAGGTAAACGATTCTTTTTTGAAGACTTTCGGTTGTGACACATTTGTCCATATTGATAAAGAAAATAGAACAAAGCTTGAGGTAAAATCCAAGAAGTCTACCTTTATTGGATAAGGTGTTAATGATTTTGGTTATCGATTATGGGATTATGAAAATAAAAAAATCATTAGGAGTAGATATTTCACATTCAATGATAAGGTCATGTACAAAGATCAGTTGTACGGAAAAAAATAGGAAAAAGAAAAACTAGAATACACAATGCTTCATGAGATAACTGAAAAAGAAATTCCAAAGGTACTGGAAAATCAAAATGTATAAAAACATAAGAAACAATTAACTCAAACTCCTGCAAGTGTTGTTAGAATATATATCAGGTTAGGTAGACCCCCTGAATGATACTCTCATTCATTCTATTATTTATTGTTGATTGATTATGCTGAACCAGAATGTTATGAAGAGAGAATGCAGGTAAACACTAAAAAGAAGTGAGAGCAAGGCATGAAAGAAGAAATGGATTCCCTAGTAAATAACCAGACTTGGTACTTGGTTCAGTTTGTTGAAAAAAAAAAAGCACTGCAGAATAAATGGGTTTACAAGTTGAAGCAAGAATATGGAGGAAAAAAATGGTACAAATCTAGACTTGTTGTAAAGGGGTTTGCACAAAAGAAAGGTATGGATTTTTATGATACATTTTCTCCTATTGTTAAAATGACTTCAATTAGGATTATTTTAAGTCTTGTGGCAGTAAAAAAATTGCATCTTAAATAGTTAGATGTAAAAACTTTTCTCCATGGGGATTTGGAGGAAGAGATTTATATGCAACAACCACAGGGGTATGAGGTAAAAGGGAAAGAAAAATTGGTATGTAGGTTGAAGAATATCTTGTATAGACTAAACAATGATCCAAGGTAGTGGTATTTGATGTTTGACAGGTTTATGACATAACAAGGTTATAGTAGATGTCATTCTGATCACTGAGTTTATTTTAGAAGGATAGAAAATGGAAGTTATAGTATCTTTCTATTATATTTAGATGAAATGATTTTTTTAGGGTCTAATATGCAGGATATAAATGTGCTCAAGAAGAAATTAGCTAATTCATTTGCGATGAAGTATTTGAGTGCTCCAAAGAAAATCCTTGGTATGAGAATAACAAGAGACACGAAAAATCACAAATTGACATTGTATAAGGGTGAGTACATAGAGAAGGTGTTGGAAAGGTTTATAATTAAGATTGTATGTGATGGTTTGCACAAGACTAAATATTGAACATGTAGTGAGAGTTGTGAGAAAGTATATGAATAATCCTGGTAAAGAACATTGGGAGGCAGTAAAGTGGATTCTCATGTATTTGAGAGGTCATGTTACTCATGCATTATGTTTTGGAGGTTCAGACACTGTTCTACAAAGATATGTTGATTCAGATATGGAAGGTGATAAATATAGAAGGAGGAGCAACATAGGGTATTTTTTTACTATAGGTGGAACAACAGTAAGTTGGATTTCGAAACTGAAAATTTTTGTTGCACTTTCAACAACAGAAGCATAATATGTTGTTGCTACAAATGCTAGTAAATAAATGATTTGGTTACATAGGTTTATGGAGGAATTGGGAAAGAAGAAGGAGAATAGAAGGTTGTACTGTGACAGTGAGAGTGTCATTCATATTGCAAATAAATAATCCTTCCATTCAAAGACTAAGCATATACAACTCAGGTATCATTTCATACGATCCGTCTTCGAAGATGGACATTTGAAGCTAGAAAAGATACATACTGGCCAAAATCATGTAGACATGTTAACAAAGGGAGTAACCAGGGAGAAATTCAGTTCCTTCTCAGTTTCAGTTGGTCTTCGAGCATGAAGGTGAAGATGATAAATTTTTCAGTTCCAAGAAAGATCATATTCCAACAGATACAATACCAGTGGAGTTGATGAGATTAGTCCCCAAGTGGAAGATTATTGGTTGTGGTCCATAGGGATGATTTTAAGGATGGAAATTTATAATAAAATGTAGAAACCTCGGCTAATCTTACTAGTCCTCAATATGAAAAATTTAAAATGTTTGGCGATAGTTTTGTAAAAATATTCAAATTTCTAAGGATTTAATATAGTTTCTATAAAATTTTGGCGATTTTTAAGGTAAAATAATTTTATTCTATGGAATTTGGGGGAATCACTTTTAGAAAAAATGGAAATTGGTGAATCATTTTTTGGGAAAAACCATGGAAAATTAGCCCATTTGCAAAATTTAGCCCCTAAAATCATCTATGGAACTTGTGGAGCCTCATTATCTCCTTGATTCATAGGTATTTGTTTTCACCTATGTTTATACCCCATGAAGACTGTACACCCTGGAATACTATACACCCCTCCACGCAGGAGGGTTGCAGGGGGCGCTTGCCCCCTTGTGGGGTCCAGGGACAAGCTGACCCCCGAAGGAAAAATTGTCTTGTAAATGTATATTGTAATTTCATAGTAAATCTAGACCGTTCATTACAAGGTCACAGATTTGACGGTAGAAGTTATGTTAGGGTTTTTTTCACTAGAAGGAAACCCTCTTTTAGGAGGGAATGTATTGCAGCTATGCATTATTGCGAATATTGTATTCTCAGAGATAATATTGTGAGAGAAATAAGAGAAAGTTACAACAGTTGTGTTGTAGGTTGTATCCCTTCATTTGCTAGATAATAAAAAGGAAGGAACTGACAATTTCTCTGGTGGACATAGCCCACACTGGGTGAACCACGTATATTTGTTTCTCTATTGTATTGTGTATCTTCTATGTTCTATTTCTACATTTGTCTTATTTTTATTGCTCCACGATCCTGTTTTTCTAACAATTAATGTATTAATGTCAGTCATAATCATGACCATAAGAAACCATGATCATGATCAACAATAGTCAACCATGGTCATTTTCAATAAATGTATTAATAATTTAATAATGTATTGTTAATGTATTACTACATTAATAATGTATCTATTAAGGTATTAATACATTGATAATGTATTAATATTAATGTATCATTACTTTAATAATGTATTATTAATGTATTACTTTATTACTATATTAATATTTTAGAAATATATTACTTAATAATGCATTAATGTGTTAATTAATTAATACATTACATTATTAACGTATTAATACTTTAATTTGTACCTTACACATCACTATTAATGTATTAATTTATTAGTGTATTAATATATAAATTAATTAATACATTTACATTGTTAATGTATTAATAGTTTAATATGTTAAGTTATACATTAATGTATTAGTCCTTTAATTTATACATTACAGTAATGCAATAGTGTACTTCTAAATACATCAAGGTCAATGTATTACTACTTCATTAATGTATTATTTTATTAGTCTATTAATGCATTTATTAATGCATTTATTAATGAGTTTAAGATATTTAATGAATTTATTGATGTATTTAATGTATTACTTTATTTGTATATTAATACTTTAAAAATGTATTAATGTATTGATTAATTAATACATTCCATTATTAATGTATCAATCACTTAATATGTTACATTATACACTAATATATATTAACACTTTAATTTATACATTACATTTATACATTAGTATTATGAAGATGATGACGATGATGATTAACGTCCACTAAGACTGAATTGGTCTATCAAACCTTAAGAGGATAAGTGATTACTTGTGATCCTTTAGAATTTTGTTTTTGTGCTCGAAAAACATTAAGAGAAGCTTTCCAAGATCACCATACTTTTTTTCAGTTAAGAGGTTACGAAGGTTGGTAGTGTGAGAAATATTTTGAAAATGAGATCTAATATGGGTATAGGCTAGACAATCTAAGAGAAAGTGTTTTTCATCTTCAACCTTCTTGGCGTCACAAAGGTAACACACTCTTTCATCCCATGGTGTTTTAGGAATTGACCAACACCCAGTTTCACTATGGAGCTTGTGAGAATTTGTTCTTATCTTAGCAATGCTTATTTTTTTCTTTACACTTGGAAAACCAGATAGATAATTTTTATCTTCTAGATTAGGGTTGATTACATCCTTATAATACCTTAATTTTCTTTTTTTCTCTAACTCTTTATCACACCACATTTTCTCCTTAAATTTTGATTTGACGATTTTTTTAATAGTATCTTTATTTTGGAAAATGGTGTCTTCCATGATTCCCCAATAGTTTATCCAAGTCCAGGCATCTTTATTCCATCTTCTCTTGAGGTGATGGTGGTTATGACTCGATTTTGAAGAAGCTTTAGTAAGTCTCTTTTCTTCCATGTTGTTTAACTTGTTCTTATACATTAGGTATCTAGTCATAGCCATGCTCTCAATGGGGGAGAGGCTTGTTTCTAAGAGGAGGATGGGATAAGGTGAACTTCCTTTAATTTTGAGATTATAGGTTATAAATGTCTTTTGTATTTTCTCTATCTTTCTCCAGGATTCATGAGAGATACTACATCCCGATACTTCACGTCCATAATTAATAAAAGGTGTAAAAAGAGTATAAAAGAGGAGATTCTTCTTATCCCAACTCCAAATATCAATTGACTTACAATTGTTTTCAAGACCATAATAATCCTTCCATCCCCCAATAATCTTTTCCTCGATGCTATAATTCCAATTGAGATTGTGGTGAATATCAATTCTAATATATTTGTATGAATTCACTTCCTCCAAGTTGTTGTTGTCATATATAGAGGTATCATAAGTGATCTTATTGGATTTAATAATGATGAGTGTATTCTTATCAATATTAACAGTCATACCCATATTGGAGCAAAAATCCTTGAGGATTCTTAGTTGGTTTTCAAGATAATGGGGACTCCCTACCATAAGAACAATATCGTCGGCATAAAGAAGAATATTGATGACTATACCAGTGAGAGTAGGGCCGACACAACCTGTTTTCCAAGCAATCTTCTAACTTGTCAATGTATATGCCAAAAAGGGTAGAGGACCAGGGACAACCTTGTTTGAATCCAATATTGCAGTTAATCTCTTTTGACCAGCCCTCGGTGTTTTTAAAATTATAAATAATGATCTCATACATATTTATTGCAACAACCGTCAACTCGAGAGGAACTTTTATCTCTTCCAACCTATTCCAAAGGTTTTTCCTAGGAACCATGTCAAAATCTCTTCTAAAATCGACAAAAAAACAAAAATGATTGGTTTTAGTATTGCATAACTCCTCTGCAATGGTCCCAAAGGTAACAAGATGGTCCATAGTTGATTGATATCTCCTAAACCTGGTCTAGCCTTTATCTCTTTTACTGTGACATTCTATCCAAAGGCTAATCTTCTTTTCCAAAATAATTCCATAAATCTTGGCTAAAATTGAGCTAATCGTAATGGTCCTATAATTATAGGGAATGTTTCTATCCCCATTTTTAAAAGTAGGAACGATGAGGCGATGTGTCTAGGGTTTAGGGAAGCCCTTATTGACTACTAAATTGAAGAGCTTGTTTATGTGAGGGATAAGGATAGGCCCTCCGATTTTAAAAATTTCATCTCAGTAGCTTTCAACGTCCTTAGCTTTCCCATTTTCAAGTCGCTTAACCCCAAACTCTATGTCATCTAAAGAAAAAAATTCTTCCTTTGTATGGAAATAGGAATGGTGTCTATGGCATTAGGGAACTTGTAAATAATTTTAAGGTAGGAATTCTAGTCCCTTAAGGGAATCCTATTGTTTTCTTTAGTATTTCGGTTTATAATTTGGCTCCATAAATTATTAGGATCCAACTTATATATTTGTGAAAGTTGTTCTTTCATTTTATTGATATAGTACCTTTTTTTCCTTTTAATTAGGGATTTGCATGTATTGATCTTATCGAGTTTTAAGTACTCATTAGAAACATCCCTAATGGATTTCCTAGAAATTTAACATTCTTTATCATACCAAGGGTTGGTCATTCTATTATTCTTTTTATAGGACACCTCGAAAGAGAACTTGTTAATAGAAGTGGAAAGGGTAGTTTTAAAATTATGATAAAGTTCTTCAATGTTGTTATTATAACTTATGATATTTAGTTTACTATTTAAATCCTTTAAGAAAATGTCAAATTTACTTTTTTCAAAGCACAAATTCCTTTCATTATCATAATTCTCTTCAATGACACTCCTATGCATGGAAAAGTTTATAGTTAGGGTTAAAGGTTTATGATCAGAGTCAGACTCATGGTCATTTAAAAGGTCAAAGTTGTTATTTGGTTGGAAACGGGGATATCATATATCACATAATCTATGACACTACTACCTAGCCCATGAATACAAGTCAGATGGTTGGAGTTTGGCCACTTCATTAGTCCATTGCAAATTAATAGGTCTTGAGAGCTGCAGAGCTTGACCAACTCAGTACCAAACAAATTCTCAATTAGGTCTTCAAAGCTTATTTTGTAGCTATTAGATAAAACAAGGTCCTCATCTAGCCATAAAGGATTATGGTTGGAATCAATACTTAAAAGAGTATCTTGTTTAGTTGTAGTCCTAGCATTAAAGTCTCCTAGCATGAGGATCTTACCTTCATTTTTCAAACTATAAATATCGTGTTCTAAATTATTATACGGACACTTGTTATCTAGATTGTTTTTCTTATAAAAAGTAGAATTAATAGGTGTAAAATAACAAATTTCTATATACATATTCTTAGCATTGGTGTCTGAAATTTCTGTCCAAATGCATTGATTGAGAGGGCCAATCTTATGAAGTTGAATGTGAGGAGAAATGTTCTTTCTAATATAACAAGATATGCCTCCTATCCCTCTACGGTGGGATTTTTTGTTCCATGCTGAGCACAAGACAAATCCTTCTATGTTAGGGACCTTACACTCATCATGCTCTCAAGTTTCAACTAGACAAATAATATCAATATCACTCGGGATCCAACTTATCATAGGATATTTGCGCCATGGAAAGCCACAAAAGTTCCAAAAAAGGATCTTGAGTTTCCCAAATTCTTATTTATTATTATCCTTCTAGTCTATATCCCTAACAATATATTTTTGATTTCTAGTTATTGCCCATTTTCCCTCTTTCGTGGCTTTCTTTACCTTTTGAATTTATTTTTTTAATTTAGCTTCGTCTTCAGGAATGAGGTATTCATTTATAAATAATCCTGACACTTTTAAGCTTAGAGATTTACTAAGTATGCTATATTTATGGTCATTACAAAATACTTTGACACATATAAACCTATATTTGTGATCAATTATTTTTCCTATCATGTTTTCTTCTATGAGGTAAGTTGTATCAATTTGTGATTTATTATTTAATACTTCTTTTACTATTGATATTGTATCCTCCTCTTCTTGTTCTTTTATACCAAAAATTATGAGGTTCAAGGCTTTCCTCTTTCATGGGTTTGATATCCAATTTGTTTTCCATATTATTTAGGGTCAAATTGTTGGTTAGATTTTCTTCTATCTCTTTAATCCTATCTCTCAAGTTGTGATGTTCTTCAACCTCTCATTTTTGGGTTGATTGTTTTTTTTTTTTCATATCTTGAATCATATCATTCATTGTCTGCAATTAACTCTTGAACCCTAAGAATCTATACTCTATTTTTTTTTTTAATGGTATCTTTGAAGAATCTAATTTTTTTTTATCAATCATTATCTCTAGCTATATTTGGAGTTTTACGCCTCTTTCTTGTTTTACGCCTCTTTCTTCACTCCTTTTTTCTAATGATTCTAAATCTATTTTGCTTTTGGCATCTCTATCTTCTCTCCTTTTTTCTACCGATTCCATATAATCCTAAAGGATCTCTAGGGTGATTTTGGGGGGCCTCCCCCTGTTAGGATAAATTTTTGTAATATGTGGTGGAGTGTTCATATTGAAAAGAAGAGAAAAAATGTAACAATTATTATTTTGGATTGACTTTAAAAAAGAAAAATATTTTTTTTTAATTGATCATTATGATATTAATTATTATCTCTCAAATCAAATTTTACTTATGAATCTTAAATATATATATATAAATAAATCTTTAAATCTCTTAGATTATAAATATATTTTAAACTAAAATTGAATCAAACTAAAAAGTGATTGTCCTCATTTCACTTGTCCAATTGCTCAACCGATTGAAAAAGCCAAAAACAATTTCCAAAAATAAGTTCATGCCCTCGACTACAATGATTATTCTCGTAAAAAAAGGTAAAAACCAAATAGAAGTATTATTCTCATTCAAAACCGTAGATATATAATGTTAGAAATAAGATATCTCCTTCAAAACGGTAGAGAAGTATAATTCTCGTTCAAAACTACAGAGATGTAATTTAAATAAGATATCTCTTTCAAAACC
>ML785437.1:472395-494984 GCA_009831015.1 Picea engelmannii
TATATATATATATATATATATATATATATAATATTCTTAATTTTTGAATTTAATCTTTTATTTATTGATGTTGTTTTTATTATTATTATTTTAAAATCTTCAATTCTTTGTATAAAAAATTTAAAATATAGTTTATTATTATTATTTCATTAACACATATTTATAATAAATGGTTAATGGACCAATAAAATATACATTGTGTAAAATCTGGTTTTCCAATTCCTAGATTTCTATAATATCAACTAGTATGATTTAGTTCACTCCATTGAGTTATAGAGAATCATGGTTCAAATTATTCTCAATATACATAATTGCCCTATACAAATTGTGCGGGCCATGCACACCACTCAGCACAACTTTTCCAATTCTCATCACATGAACTATTTGAATGATCTCTTTCACTTCCAACTTTTTTTCCTCCGTCTTTTGGTTGATTCAACAATAATCCGTGTAATTTCCTGACCTAGGATTATACGATATCATGTAAAGGGCATAAAACTATCAAACTGTTCTATTTATTCATAGTGTTGTAGATTCAGTGCATAAACTTGGCTTCGGGTAAATTGTTGTGCTAACCCCATTGCTAGAGATCAATGCAGCAGTTCCCAAATCTGTGAAAGACATGAACTTTTGGAGTTTGAATATTAGGTTTTGAAATATTGAAGATATGTGTCTATCTGTAGTTATTGCAATTGTCAATATGTTGTCGCCTGTAATTGTTGTTGCTTAAAAAGTTAATCCCGCTTACTCACATTTGTTTGATTATGGACCTTGATGTCTCCTGAAATATATAGTATTGCTTCATATACACATCGCCAGACTCAGTCACGGTTTTCAACCATGCCCTCCAGCCTAATTTATGATAAGATAAACCAAGGTTGATCCCTTGGGAATGGGAAACAACAACAAAAAACCATCTCCAGAACTTGCTCATACCTAGCATGCGAATGCACTGTTTACTGACACAAAATAAGATCGGTATATTTGTAATGTCTCTCATATCTTCTATGAAATTCAATGCACAACAATCCATCACAACCTAGCTTGCGAATGCACTGTTTAGTTTAGTGACACAAGATAAGAAGACTCATTCATGGCTTTCAACCATGCCCACCAGCTTAGTTTATGATAAAATATCCAAAGGTTGATCCCTTGGGAATGGGCTGCAACAAAAAAACATCTCATGGAGAACTTGCTCATGCCTAACATGCGAATGCTCTCTTTAGTGACATAAGATAACATGAGTGTATTTGTAATGTCTTCCATATGTTCTATGAAATTGAATGCACAATGATCCTTCACAACCTAGCATGCGAATGCAATTCTTATTGACACAAGATAAGATGGGTGTGTTTGTAATGTCTTCCATTTGTTCTTTGAAACTGAATGCCCAACGCTCCTTTATAAAGAAGGTCAAGATTTTAATCCTTGTAGTATTGTGTTTACCATGCTTTCAGTGAGTTCTTCTCATTTTACAAGACAAAAAAACTTCATATTGTCGTTTTGCAATGGTTCTTCCTAGATTAAAATTGCTGAATTGATTTTTTTTTATATAATTACCGATTGCAAATTCACACTCCTACTTTGGAATGTGTCCACCTTCACTAAGATCCCTAAATAAATTTTTATAGAATTATGGATTCCAAATTCATTTGTTATATTCTAGAATGAATTATATCAATATAATCTAGAAGACAAAATTCACTAGATTGTGTTAAAGAGAATCTCACCTACTGATAAGTAAGACCTCTCATTTCATCTAGTCACTCACATAGAAACACTAGGACTCTTTCTCCTAGATCTAATTCAGACAAGCAGATTATACTTAAGGAAATCAGGAGGGAAATAACTTACCGTGATCATGAAGGTCATCCAATTGTATCCTTCGATGCTCCCTTGAGATCCACCCCTTTTACTTGTTACCTACGCACACAAAACAAGAAATATCTTTCGTCAAATATATTGGCACCATAAGTTCCATGAACAAACATCTATTCTAATATCTCAAGTTATGATATCTACCAACATATGAAATCAATAGACATAAGTATTGGAGGGGAAGAGATCATATATCTATATATATATTATATGAAATAGAAGTGTAGCAAGTAATACCATGATACGGTTGTGATACTCCTAGATTTGATCTCCTTGAGTGTCCTCCTTATCCTCTCTCACTTGATGGGAATAAGGGATATTGTACTTTATATTAAGCAAGAGTAGGATGTCCTACCTCATCTAGGAAGTTTTTCTCACACGTGTTTATGCTCAACACCCCACTCATTTAAGATGGAAATAAGATTTTCACTCTATTTCTTTAGCATGATGACTTTCAAACTGTAGATTCTCCTCCCCTTATGCCATCTCCTTGATTTGGCCTCATTACCCCCGATGTTTAGGGGTAACTAGAGGAGATCATGTCTCATGGCCTGCAATGAAGACATTGATCCCAACCATGATGATGATTAACATGTCCACATATAGCATTAAGCAGTGCCCCTCAGATTGTCTATGCTTTCCCTTCATATTAGTCGATATCATCGTCCATTCAAATTAATGTATGGGAGATGGTGAGCCAACATCACCATGAGGTATGCTAGTCCTTTTTTCATGCTTGTGCATAATATACTAGGAATATGGATGAGGATAATTGATTGCAGTTGGATAATGGATCACTATCCCAATAAATTATGTTTGTTTCCTTGTTTCACCTTGGTTGCCAACATGTGTTCCCTAGTCTTATGTTGTCACTTCCTAGGGAAAATGGGTACTATTAGGAAGCCCTCACAAGGGTAATGTTCCATTTCCCCACCACACTTAACACTTTCCATCATGTAGAAATGTAAATTTGGTAATGGGTCATGGTCCATTCTCTCATGAGAAGAGGGGATGAAGGCTCAGAGGTTGATTGCAGTTGTTGCTAAAAGAATAAAACAATTATTTTAAAGAAGGAAAGGAATGATAGAAAAGGAATCTCAAAAGCCAGTCCAAACTTGAGCTCTACCATTTCTGCATTCTCCTCAACAAATTGACAACTCAAGATAAATCACACCATCCACAAAGGCACTCATAGAAATGAACTCAATGACACCATAAGCCATGAAGTAAGCCCAACACATACCATTATCACACTTACTCTTGAAGGGTTCTTTACTTTCATTGTTTCTCTTAGGACATATCCCTCTATCTGAGTCTTTTGTTTCATTGTTTTTATTGACACACCTAATAAGGTTAGATTAAGGTCCTCCCATATTCAAACTTGCCAACTTACATAAAGTATTGAGCTAGTGTGAAATTTGAAGGGGATATTGGTGTGAATTTTTCATGTGGATTATATGTTAAGTAACAAGTTGCTTTGCATGAATTAAGGACTGATATGTCTTATTAACATTATCTTACTTGATTACATTTTTTTTTGTGATGTCAATGCCCCTGGAATAGTTTTTTGAAGGAGGCCCACACTTTCACCCAAGACATTGCGCCTTTATTGTAGGACATGGAACGTGTGATGTAGTGTAGTGAGTCACCCAATGATCTTGAGGACCTTGGAATATGGATGGATGGGCTTAATTTTTTACAAATTTGGTCATTGTGGTGTAAGAAAGACCACACCCTCGGATCTACACCGTAGAGGTTATCTTGCACTAGATGGAGGAAGTTGCATAGGGATGTGATTGGAAGACCTAGAGATGATATACATCCTTCACCTCTTTGGATTCCACCCCTTGCACCTTGGACGTTGAGCATTTAGATGATGATGTCATGCAAGATGTTGGCATAGATAATGGGGTTTACTACCACTTGAATGCCACTGATGACTTTAAGATGTGGAATATCATTCTTCCACCACACATGTACCTTAGACAATGACAGATGGCATTGGAGAGGTTCTCCTATCCCGTTGGAGGCATGAAGTCACCACACTTATGACCATTTCTACATTATTTTTCATGTTTTGACATTTGTAAAGCCAAATCCAAGGGGTCTTCCCCACTAAGAGACATGAATTTTCCATTTTTTTGAATTTTGGAGTGTTAGTGTTTCCTTATAAATAAGGATAGTTGTAGTGTACCTTTTTATCTACCGAGGTTTTCAAACCTCTCAGTTACCATTCTAATACATGAATTAGAATTACATAATTCGTACAGGAATTATAAACACATGCATTTAAATAATTAAACACACTTAAATCTCAGCGTAAAATATATAAGTTACTGCTACAATTAAACAAGCCATAGCATTCAACAGTAATTCATGACACAGCAGAAAACATGATACATAAACAACTCAGTCATGCGAAATGTGATAAAACATAATTCAGATACTTATCTTTTAACAACTGTAGAAATCACCAACCAAGTGAAGGCCTCCCACGAACCTCCCAGCCGTAGACCACACTGTTCATCAGCTCAACAACGGGTCACCCCCGAGCTGGGACCGAGCTCCACCCCAAGGCAAGGAATCCTAGGCTAGACTGAGGTTACGAGGAAGATAGCACATACACATCCACCAGGAAGAAAGCTCTCCTATGAATCTCCCTCGCTCTCTGCCCACAGACCCTCATTCCTCACATGCCTGTTCCACCCTAGGAGAGTGCACCTTCTCTGTCACCTGGACAGTCCTTCGGCTGCCTGTCCTTCTCGTGACCCTGGCCTTCTCCCTTATCGGGGTTCGGGGTTTCGCGAATCGAAATGTGCCAAAACTCTTGACAGCGGAATCCCCGATTTCCCGATTTCCGATGGACTCCGTCCGTGCTAGCCCTCCGGGCTATACCCTCACCATATGACCAACCTCCGTATGACCGCAGTCAACTTCCCATCGGGATTTTGGGTTCTATTTTCCCACTGAGCTCTTCGTGTGCTAGCCCCCCTGGCTAAACTTCCACCATATGACCACTGCCCATGACCGTGATCATTCCTCCTATCGGGGTTTCAGGATTTGTGATGTCGCGATGCACATGCATTCACAACCCCCGATCCTTCGATTCCCGATGTGATTTTACACTGGCTAGCCCTCCTGGCTCAGCCTCTAGTCCACATGACCATACTATATGACCTCCACCTTACCCCGTCGAGGTTTCGGCGGTTTCAATGTCACAGCGCATACGCTCGCGGAATCCCCAATATCCCGATTCCCGATGAACTTCAAACACCGATGGACTTACTCGTTTTCGGGACTTCCCCGATGGCAGATCTCTGCCACGTGTCCCCTAATATGAATGGTCCAGATCTTGTTGCAAAATCGCGGATCGCGATTTCGTGTGACAAGATTTCTATGTGCCCGAGAACTCCGATTCTTCTATTTCTGACTCTCTCCCGGATTCTGACACGTTTCCTCCTTGGGATCCTATGGCTATGATCCCTCCTCGAGATTTCAAGAATCACAAGGTCTCGATTCTCTGCCTTAGAAAAACCCTGATGACTCTAATATCCCGACGCCTCTCCGGGACTTCTCCTCTACCCATGAGGACTTAAACCCTGTGCAACTTCTGTCAACTTAGACGGTTGACGGTTAATCCCACAGTGATCTTACGACTCACGATCCTCCCGAGTTTAAACTCCTATACACTCTGGGTCATACCAGGGTCCGAAATTGGTCCTCCAAACACAATTTCTCCTCTCACCCTCGGTCCAAAGACCACTCAACTGGCCCATCTAGGCTCAGTGTCGAAACCTCACTCTGATACCAATTTGTAGTGTACCTTTTTATCTACCGAGGTTTTCAAACCTCTTAGTTACCATTCTAATACATGAATTAGAATTACATAATTCGTACAGGAATTATAAACACATGCATTTAAATAATTAAACACACTTAAATCTCAGAGTAAAATATATAAGTTACTGCTACAATTAAACAAGACATAGCATTCAACAGTAATTCATGACACAGCAGAAAACATGATACATAAACAGCTCAGTCATGCCAAATGTGATAAAACATAATTCAGATACTTTTCTTTTAACAGCTGTAGAAATCACCAACCAAGTGTAGGCCTCCCACAAACCTCCCAACCGTAGACCACACTGTTCATTAGCTCAACAGCGGGTCACCCCCGAGCTGGGACCGAGCTCCACCCCAAGGTAAGGAATCCTAGGCTAGACTGAGGTTACGGGGAAGATAGCACATACACATCCACCAGGAAGAAAGCTCTCCCGGGAATCTCCCTCGCTCACTGCCCACAGACCCTCATTCCCCACATGTATGTTCCACCCTAGGAGAGTGCACCTTCTCTGTCACTTGTACAGTCCTTCGGCTGCCAGTCTCCCTTGCCTTGGGTTACAGGAATAGACCGGACCGGAAGTCTCTGGGCTCTATGGAAGCTACAGGGTTCCTTCTAGGAGCGCTCTCCTTCCTCTGCGCACTCTCTCACCTGGAGGGAGTCGCTCACAAGCCAATACTGCATGATCACCACAACCCACGGGGAAAACATACACAGGATTCCCAAAACCGGTTCAGCAGTCGCAGGATGATATCACGGACATGATTTCGGAATAGGGCTCCACGCACAGGCTAGCTCAACTTTTCCCCGAACAACAAAGGATTCTTCCACTTGAGTTCAACACAGGGTTCCTGTTCAGGAAATGCACTCCCGGGTTTTCCTAGAACAGACACAGACTCATAGCTCTGGACAGGGTGTACATGGTTTCCCCAGGACAAACACAGGCTTTACGGTTTTCAAAGATGAACCAGGGTATCTGGCAGAGGTCGTACTGCTCTCACGCTCAGAGGTTCGGGTCCGAATGGAGGAGAAGATCCCCTCCCATGGTTCATCTTGGCGATTATATTTGCATGCACCAGGGTTGACACTTGTCACCCTGGGAACTGCATGCGTTCCACAGCGTGCATCACCTTGCACGTTCCCTTTCCAAAACTTAGGATACACAGAAATGCACATGTCTCTTCTTGAAATAATATTAAAATATTATTTCCAGGTTTAGGCCCCTAGGCTTAGTCTCTAGGCTCATCACTCAACCCCTTTCCCACCTTCCAGCCCCTAGTACCTTGCCCACTCTGTGGACGCTCAGTCCCCCATCACTCATTCATCGTGGTCGGTCTGCACCTGGCGTGTGTTTATATTCTATTGATGTGCTGCATACATACAGATACAAAATCCAGGCCCCTGGGCCTTCAACCCTTAGGCTCTCTGGCCTAATCAAACACATAAGCCTATTGGCTTATACAAAACTTGGCTCACCGACCTATAACACATATTTACAATCTCTTTCAGATCATAGTTTACATCGGGGCTCGGCCTTGGGGACACTACAATAACACTCCATTCATTTGGATCATGACTTCCTATCACATGTATGGGAGTGCAACTTTAGAAAAGTTCCCTACTTCTCTCTTTTTGTTTCTTGGATCTCATGCAGTACTTTTGGAGGAGGATATTTATGAATGATTTTTCTTTTCTTGGATGATGTATTGTTGTAACTAGGGTTTTTCTAGCCTAGCTATTTGGATAAGTAATTGTTGCAATACTATGCCATTGTTAATGTTTCAAGGTGATAATTACTATCTTGTCAAGCATGTTACTTTGTCTTGGTGAAACCCTAGGGAAGATACCCAATTATTTCTCTCCTTCATATGTTTTGTTTGTCCACGTTTTTTGAGAGAATTCTTTGCTAGGGTGAAGAACCTAAGGCCCAAAAGGATTTTCACTTTAGGGTTTTGATCCTATTCTTTGATCCTTGACCTAGGTTATCTAGAAGAGAGAAAATTATACCTAAGGCCCAAGAGGCTTTGCACCCTAGGGATCATTTTCTTGAAGGTTTAGTCCCACCAAAAGAGGATTTGAAACTTAGGGTTTAAACCTCATTATTCTTTGTCATCTACTTCAATATTCAAGGTGTTACATGCTTTTCTCCATAATCTTTAAAAGACAACCGCAAACTGCACTAGTCTAAAAGATTTTCTTATGGTGAAAATTGCACTAACCCTAAACTTGGAAAACTAATACTATTTATTGTTTTTGTTACAAAATGTTTCTACAACCATTAATTTTTACTTCAATTTTCTACATACTCACTTGGAAAAGTGGCTTAAGATACTTAGAATTCATCTAGCAATTGGATATTATTGTACATATTGAAAGATTATTTTTCACGACAAATTTCTACATTTCTTAGTACTTTTTTGTTGATTTTGTTGAAAAATATTGATTGTTCTTGTACATTTGTTTTAGTGATGTAATTTGCAACATCCATTCAATTTATTGATCATCTAGTGTCTAAGAGGTCATTTATGAGCTTTATAACTAGTAAAATTGCCTATGTTATGCTTCAAACTATTTATTGTCTCGTACATGTGAAACAATTACCTTGTTACCTTTATTACCTCTCCTAGATGTAGAACTAACCTTTAGGTGSCCAAGATACCTTCAGGGTATCAATATAGGGCAATGTAGGATCTAYTAATCTTGTTATTTGATCCCTTACGATGACTAGGGAAGCCTCCCTTGTGGTTGACCTTCTTCCATCACTAAAACAAGGGAAGTCCATACTTAGGTGATACAGGTAGAAACTTCCAATTGGTACACACRATTGGGATCGTGTGGAGGGATTTTCACTTGACATGCCACTTCTTTGATTTGGCCTCTTCTTATAGGAATTTAAAAGGGATTCAAGATAGGCTTCATGGAATGTGAATTAGGTGCATACAAGTCATAGAAAATTGATGGCATGGAAACTAAGTAATTAAAAGTCATAAAGAGACTTCATGCCATGTGAATTAGGAGGTTACAAGCCATAGATAGGTTTGGCAGCATGTGAGGTAAGCAATTACAAGTCATGAACAAGTTCCATGCTCACTTATGACCTTTTTCCAACCTATTATAAGTTTTTTCTCTATTATGAGATTTTTTCTCAAGTTCCATGCTCAATAATGAACTTTTTCTATCTCACTTTGAACTTTCTTCTCAATTAGGAGTTTTTAATCAATTATCAAACTATTCTTGTTTCGAAATAATTATTTGGTTGTAAAATAATTATGAGATTTTTACTCAATTATGTAATTTCAGCCTCATAACATTTAATAACATCTTTGCAAGGCCTATGATCAATGAAAAATACAAGTATCTAGGCATCTTACTCAAATTTTTCTCTTCCTAGCTAGAAAATGCACCACTAATAGGATAGTAGTTTATCCATTGATTCAATTCCATCTCTAACAATTAGTGATAAACACTTATGTGACTCATAAGTTCTAACTGGTTTTGATAAAAAAATATTATTTGTTGTAATATTTTTGGTGGGTAGAAAGTACTTGTTTATCATTATCTTGTTATCTTTGATATGTCCATACAAGATTGATATGTCCATACAAGATGAAAACCTCAAATTGTTCTATAGAGTTCCATTCTCATTTTGATCTTCTCTTTCTTCTTGAATCTTTCATATGTCACTGAAAAAATTTCAAATTAAAACTTCAAATTGTTTAATAGAGTGTTATTCTCGTTTTGATCTTCTCTTTCTTCATTCTCATTTTGATCTTCTCTTTCTTAATAAGCTACTTATATATTTGCATATTACAATGACCTTACTAGCTCTTTATCTCTTTGAAAAAAAACCTACCTCATATTTCTCATTCCAAACCATCATCCATCCGATTTTTAAACCATTATCTCATGCTTCTTTAGCAAACTTATAAATGAAAGTTCTTCTATCATGATTGCCTTGATAAATAAAAGAAATTTTACATTGTAATTCCATTCAAAATATGGCTTTGTATAATGCACAGAGTATACATCAAACCAACAACCAATGGCCCTCAACTAAGAGTATAATAATGAATGCCAATATATAGAAATTAGATATGCTTACAGATTATATGAACATGAATGATAAAACATTTCTTATTTTTTTTTTCATGGTAAGAAAAAGACTACAATACTAAAAACTACTAACCTAAGTTTGTTGATACAGTGACAATGTAGCTAAAAAGTGCAATAATATTTTGTTTAACTACTAACCTAAGTTTGTCGATACAGTAACAATGTAGCTAAAAAGTGCAATAATATTTTGTGTAAACAAAATATAGCATGACTGAATTTCACATTAATCCGTTTCTTCACATTTGATTTGAAAAGATAAATTCATAACCAAAAGATAAATCCATAACCAACTAAAAACTGTTTTAAGTGATACTGATTTGAAAAAGATAAATTCATAACCAAAAAAATAAATCCATAACCAACTAAAAACAGTTTAAAGTGATACTGGAGAACCAAACAAATAATACGGAAATACCAAGATCCCTAACTCGTCACTGATTTTCATGTTTTTCTATATGCTTATGGAAATGAATATATTGTAATTACAATGAAGGATGGCAGATACTTTTTTCAGCCACGATTCCATCCGTAGGTTGTTTTTAAGTGTTTCAGTCATCTTAAATAGCTTCAGTTAATGGAGGTAAAGGTCGTGATTGAGACAAATCACCTGTGCACTAAATTAGATGCACCTTTTAGGTTGTGATTGAGACAAATCACCTGTACACTAAATTAGATGCACCTTTTCTCCACTACGTCGTCATGCCCTGATAACCTATATCTACCTGCCGAACTTTGAGCGATATTATCGAATAAGGAAAGCGCTGAAAGGCAATGAATCGTTATGACAAGAAAGCAACATAAGTTCACAAGATTCGTTGAAAACTCCATAACTTCTCTGCGTCTTGCTCAGGCAACCCATTAAGCCGTATCTGTAAATTATTAAATGAAACGGCGGGCCCTCATATCTGATTTTTTGAAAACAGGAAAGGAAATGCAGCAGGAACGGGCAGACAGGACGGAGGTCACGCCTAGGGCGACGTTGTATTCATGATATAGAATCAAATCGCATCTCAACATTGCATAAATATACCTATATCTACTCTGTACACTGCAGTTGTACGACGGGTCGAGGAAACTAAGGGCGCAATTGAAGTTCCATGCGTTTCAACACTTTACCCCGTGGGATTTTGATCCATTTAGAAACTTAGAAAGTCTATCGAAATTTCAAATGGACAGAAAATTTAAATTATTAAGTCATAAAATTTCAACAAGTATTCTGCTCCGATTAAGATCGTTCAATACGTCTTCGGCATTGAATTGAATGCCGATCAAGGACATTTTGTGGGTCGAATTCCAATGCGTCTCGTCAGGCTTGCAGAAGAATGTTTTTTTTTCCTTTATCATTTCTTTCCTTTTTTATCATTACTTTCTTTTTCTTTGAATGTGATAATTTCATTTCTTTCTTTATATATATATATATATATATATTTCTTTTAATGATAAGGGATGGATGTACATAATCATTTAGGTCTAGAATTTTGATAATCATAAATGACCAACCTGGGATCCTTTAGGTTTATTACTTTTATACTGTCACCAGACCCCAGAACAATTACACAGAATGCCCGACTCCAAATCGATCACCATCAATCACAATTACAATGAAATTTCACTGACAAAATGCCCAACTGCAAATCGATCAGAATCATGTTGAAATTTCACTGACAAAATGCCCATGTCTGAGCATTTTCCTATAAAGTAAAATTAAAATTAAGAGTATTTTTGGTACCAGTACCACTACTACTAGTACCAAGCCAGTTAGGTTTTTTGAATACGATAAGGGAAATATTTTACCAGCCGATATCTATCGGCGTTTGCCAACTACAAGTTAGCGGCTGTGCTAGTTATACGTTACTTGTGTTAATGAGTGTGGTCGTTGATATTTTCGAGAAATGTCCTAAATTTCAACTTCCCACTCCTAGTTTCTAATCTCAAGCCACTAGTGTCTAGGCCCCGACTACATCTCTCCATGGCAGTTGGCAGAAAATGTTTAGGAAAAGGAGCGTTTGGCTGGAGTTGAGGATTGAGGGTCTTCGGTTGTCTGGGATTAAGAAAGCATAATTGAACACCGAGCGGTCAAAGCTTCTTTTGAAGTTCGAACCTCCGCTTTGAAAATAAAGTTGTCAGTGGGTTTCAATTTAACTGCCGTTATGCTGTTGTCGAAGATAGCAAGAATTCTGAGTTGAGCGTTGTGCTGAATTGTGTGGATTGGTAACAATTGGAAAATAAAAAAAAGTGAAGTAACAAGTTAAAAGATTTTTAGGCCACCTCTTTTTTAAAATCTTTTAACTTGTTATTTTATTTTTTGGTTTTGCAATTTTTTTTCAGTTTATTAAGGGCATATTTTCTTTTACTTTTTTCTAGTCTATAGGAAACGAAACATTCTTATTCTAATTTTTAATTTTGTTTAGAAGAGTTTTTGGTATCTTAGCCAGGAAAAGTAGTATATAGGTATGTTTTTTAGAACAACTTTTAGAAGTGTGACTCTTCCCCTTAAAGTTAGCCACCTATGACTCGAGTTCCAGATTTTTTTTTTCAATTTTTTTTTCAAATCAGTTCTAGTCTGCCTTTGTATAGCAATTTGGTTTAATGAAGAACTCAAGGTACTTAAATCCATCATCTAATGGTTACCATTTATCAAAACAACAAAATTTGTAGTAATAACACACCTCATTATCCAATGTGTCGCTTCTAAATTCAGGGCCACCTGTAATAATACTAGCCTTAGAAAACCCCAATCCACCTTGTCATAAGCCTTCATCATATCTAGTTTAAGGACCAATGCTTTGATATTTTTTACCTTGATATTATGTAAGGCTTCCTGGCATCTATAATTTTCCTTCCCTCCACAAAGTCAAATTGTTCCTTTGAAATGCGAATTGAAAGAAAGGTTTTTATTCTAGTTGCAATAATTTTGTAATGATATTGTATGTCAAATTACAAAGTGAAATTGGTATGTATCCTCCAAAAGAAAGATTATGGCTTATTAGTTTTGGGAATAAGGGCAAGAAAGGTAGCATTCATTGCTCCAGAAACCTTACCTTTTCTCCTAGATTCTTCAACAATCTCCAGAATTTCATTACCCATTAGATCAAAGAAGGCCAGGAAAATTTCTACAGTCCAGCCATCCGACCCAACACTTTTTGATGCAATGAAACCTCTGAGAGTTGTCAAAATAACTGGATTAACCATTCTAAGGCCTTCTTCCTCTCAGAAAATCCTTGGATAAGTCCTAATAACTGTTAGTTGGTTGGATATAGTGAGATTTTACTGAGCCTTGATGATATGATGAAAATATCCAATGGCTTCCTTTTGTAGTCCTTATTTACTTCTGACCACTAATCCATCATCCTTAGTAATATCTAGAATTTGCATAAGCGTGAAAAAACTTAGTATTCCTGTCTCCTAAAAAAAGTCATCATTCTTTTATCTCCAAATTTACTTCTCCTCGTTTAATAGGAACAATTTCCTCTTTTCTTTTTCTAGTAAGGAAAATCAGTATATAGAGTGTCTAATTCAAATTCTAGCACCAATTCCTCCTTTAATAAGAGATTTTTATTTCTTCCCATCTAATCACCAAAAAGTTTTTTTAAAAGTGAATCCATAAAATTTAAAACCTATATTCTCAACAATCCATTCCAATTCTATCTCACTAAGTTAACAAAATTTGATTCCTTCAGCGATACAAAATTAAATTTAAAAGAATAAAATAACTTTTCCTTTTATTGTTCAAAATGAAGTATCACTTGGCATATGATCAGATATCTTAATATTGCCCGCCCAATATCTATATGTGAAACCTAAATCCTCATTTATTAGAAAGTGATCCAATCTCTTAGCGATCCTTTCCCATTTCTCCAACTGGGAAGTAGTTTTATAGGCTCCACGTCTACCAATCCTTCATCTTATAAGCTATAAGGACATCAAGATAAGGAGTCATCAGCCACGGGTTAAGTCCTTGGGCTAGTTTAATATATCATATGATTTGAAATTCTTTTTCAATTCTTTTTTGTCTTTTGAAAACCTTTTAATGATAATTTTTATGAAATTCTCGCGGCACACTTCTTAAAAGATTTTGGACAAAACAAGTTTAAATATCAAGATGTAATGGTATTTTAGATGAGCATAGTTTAAATTTTTTAAGTTTTTGTTTATTTTGAATAATATCACTAGAATCTGGCGATACAATTGTTGATGAAATTAGAATATTTTGTTACTTAAAATTGTTGATGAAATTAGAATATTTTGTTACTTAAAATTTATTTTTGAATGTATAAATAGATTAACACTCTGAAAAATACTTATAAAACATTTGGACTATACAAATTTAATATCTAAAATTTGCAAATAAAATAATTTCTTAGACTATGTAGTCTTTTAGATGCCTTTATATATTTACCATGGATATTGTTGACCTAGTAACTATGCTTTAATTAATTTGTGCATTATATTATTTTGTTCATTTTGTTACATGAGCATACATGGGTATAAGGAAATAAATTTGAAAATTACAAAGATTTAAATACATTTTGAGTGAATTTAATGGTTAAGAACATGTATTTCCTTGTAAAAGGTTATAAATTTAAATTGATATTTCATACATCAATTTAATGTTTAACTTAATATTGATTTAAAACTTAAATTATTATTATTATTATTATTATTTATAATTAAATATAAATATGATAATAAACTAGCTTATTATTATTATTATTTCCTATAATTATAAAACCTATATAAAACGTATACTTTATGAAAATATAAATCTTAATTTATAACAGTTTAACCGTGGACAAATGAGCGTTATCAACCACATAAGTTTATCAGGTGAACAGGTTTAATGAGATGTTTCTCCGTTAAAATGGCAAGCCTTCCGGTTCTATTGTAACATTCACCATACTTGTTACTTTGATTTTCTATAAGTATAAATCAAATCTTAAATACTTTGTGACAATATATGTAAGTCTTAATTTATAAAGTTATAACCAAAATATAACAAAGCTTGCAGGTTATATGTGGTGATAGGTCCATATTGAAGTTACAGATCATTAATTAAAAGTTTGTCATTTTTTTTTAAATATGATAATCTTACAAACATTATGTTTATTACAATTACAAATTTACTTTTAATTATTTTTATATTATATATATATATATATATATATATATATATATATATATATATAATTAATTAATTAATTAATTAATTAATTGTGAATTTGTAATTGTAATTTTATTGTTTAAAGTTATAATTTTTGAAAAAATATTTTTCAAATTAAAATATATATATATATATTAAAAACATTAAAAATATATATTTGACTAAATAGTCATTCATTCGCTTTCCTGAACGGTTTGTTCGTTTATTGGGGGTATAGGAGGAGATAGATCGATCGATAATCAAATTTCAACATTTATCACAATCAAAATATGAAAGAGTTTGTAGCTTATATGTTGTAATTAGTTGAATATTGAAGTTATTAATGGTTAATTAAAGGTTTGCAAGAATTCTTAGATATATAGTCTTGCTAACATTATGTTTAAGTATGTATAGAATTTGATATATATAAAATATGTAATAATTTATAGGTATATGCATGTTTTAGAAGATAATAGTGTGTATATGTTTAGGTATGTATGAGTGGTTTTAATGGTTAAGAACATATTTTTCCTCTTAAAAAGTTACAAGTTTAAATCTAGAAAGAGGTAGGGTATGTATAATTGTTATCTCTGAAGTAAAATATATTCAAAATATATAGGTTTCTAGCAATAGATTATTATGTAAATAAGTTGAAATCATGCATTTATATTAACTATGGTTTTCTTATTTTAACCATATTAGAATTGTTTTGATAGTGTCCAAATCCATCCCAATGAAACAAAAACCTCATACACACCCATCAATGAATATTATGAATTACTAAAAAAAAATTCAAATCCATCCCACTCCATTAATAAATATCATCCATTTTGACCACATTAGCCCCCCGAAAAAAATCCATAGAAACAAATGTGCAGAGTAACTCTTAAAAAAATGTGTTTTAAATATAACTTCTCAATAAATAACTTATTAGTTTTGCAAAGAGAATGTGTGTTTTTATAGTGAATTCCAATAATTTATATTTCTATTTATCTTCTAATACATTTCATATATATGCAATGTAGCCTTAGTCTTTTTTAATAAAATCTATTTCATTTGTATTTAGCTATGTAGGCGTGACCAAAGAATATTTTAATCATCTCTATTTCAATTGTATTTAGCTATGTAGGCATGACCAAAAAAGATTGGAATGTGTTTTTTTCAAGTGGATGAAAGATATATACAAAGAATATTTTTTGCATTGATTTTAAAGGTTTGAGATTACTTCGTTGGTTGTAATGGTGTTTATTTACCCTACAAAGTGCAATGGGGAAACCCCTACATGTGATGGTGTATATCGCTCACTCTCGTAATGGAAGAGGTGTCCATATGTATTGTCATTAACATTCAACTAGAGGTAGCTTTTCTACGAAGTTATCTACTCTGATTCATATGTATTTTTTTCTAAGTATGGAAGACATGTACAAATACCACATTCTAGATGGAATTAAAGGTATTTTAATTTCACCTAAACAATTCTCCTCTACTTTATTCATAGATTAATGAAATACATAACAATTCATGTTTCCTTGCATGTGGGTGGGGTCAGGGGAGATATTGGAGAAGTATTAATAGGGTCAGTGTGTTGGATGAATATATTGGGGAAACCTTATTAGTATGGAAGACATACAAATACCACAATATCGATGGCACCAAAAGTATTTACTACTCATTTAAATATTATTTCCTATGCTTTGTTCATGAATGAAAAAAATACATAAAAATTCACTTGTCCTTACATGCAAGTGAGGTTGGGGTGATATTGGAGAAATCTTAATAGGGTTAGCATGCGATTGGGTGTTGGTAAAAGATATAGGGGAAATATTATTAATATTTCTCTAATACATTCCCCCACCCTAAATTTTAATGGATATTTCTCCAATATTTCCCCACCTGAATGCACCATGAGGAAATATTTATAGGGCAGTGGTGGGAGGAGATGTTGGGGAATTTTTTATAGTTTTTACCCCATATCTCCACCTAGAACCACCCACATCCTTACCCCCACCCTCATGGGGAAATATTAATAGAGTGCAGGTGGTGTGAAATATTGGGGACCTTGATATTTATCCAATACCCCCCATCATGAGGGTTGGGAGGGACATTCCACCCCAATGAGGTTTGAGGTGGGGAGATATGTGGGAAAAATATCTTCTCACACCCCATGATGGTGGGGGTTGGGGGGGTAGATGTTGGTTAAATATTATTAATAATATATATGGAAGGAATCCTAATAACATTTTCTCAACATCTACCTATCCCCATGAGGGTGGGGTTGAGGGGAAACATGGGAGAATTCTTAATAATATTTCCCTAGCCTTTGTCCTCCTAGCATCATAGGGATGGAGAAAGTGGGATCCACCACCATGAGGATCGGATTTGGGGGAAGATATGGGAGATATATTAATAATAGTTTTCCCAATATCTTTCTCCCATCCCCACCACCACCTTGATTGGGTTACGGGATAGAGGAGATATGAGACAATTCCCCAACCCTCGTGATGGGAAAATATTATTCATATTTCTTGCATATATCCCCACAACCCCACAAATATTATTTCACCAATATCTCCCCCATCCTAAAGAGATATTGGAGAAACATTCATAATATTTCTCAAATATACCCAACTATGGGGTTGGGGGTGGGGGATGCCCAACTATGGGAGTGGGGATGAGGGAAGATATTTTTTCCCGCACCCATACCTCAATGACAAGGAAGATATTGAAATTTTTTTAATAATATTTCTCCAATATCCCCTCAACATTAACTATAGGGGTAGGGTAGGGAAAGATAAATATATTTCTTCTCCCACATGCACCACAATGATAAGGGAAGATATTGGGGAAATTTTAATAATATTTCTCCAATATACCCTCCCCTCGAACCAACCATGGGGTTTGGAATGGGGGGATATGTTGAGGAAATATTATTATATTGGGGAAATCTTATTTATTAGGAAATATTAATATCATTTCCTCAATATTACCCCCATCCAAAACCTACCTGATATTGTCACCCATCCCCACTCCATTGAATATGATTTCACCAATACCAACCCCCATGGGGGTGGGGGGAAATATATCACGCCCACCTCCACCCCTACTGACATAGGGGGTGAGTAGTCAAGGTGGGAAGATACTTGGGAAATCATATTAATATTTCCCAATATTTTCCCCATATCCACCCCAACAAACTTGGGGGTTAGGAGTCGAGGTGGGGATATACTAGGGAAATAATGTTAACCTTTCCCCAATATCACCACCCACTCCGTGAATATTTCTACACTATATCCCCTATCCCCACCCTTCTAGGATACAATTTAAACAATATTAACATTTATCCAATATCACTTGGGGGAACGTGGGATTCACCGTGTTGATCGATATCTTATCACATTCATTCATAAAGGGGGATTTTAATTTGTCAAAAATAAGGTCAATATATTGTATATATTGAGGGGGGGATGTAGGGTATTAGGTTCTTATAGGTATTGGGGGGTATAAAAAGGGGTATCTAGTAAAAATAAGTTTTTTTTTTTGGAAATATGTATTGGGAGGGGTACTCAACATAAGGATTTTGGGAGGTATTTATCAATATCTAGTGAAATTAGGGGTATTATTTACTATCCCATGAACACACATGTTATGTCACCTTCTCACTAAGTGAAGACCTCATGCCTAGGGGTGGGGAGGTATGTTGGAGAAATATTAATAGGATAGGGGGACATATTGTGGAAGCCTTATTATTATTTTCCCAATATCTCCCCCTACGCCAACATGAGATGGGAGGTGATATTAGATAAATATTATTACTGGGGGTTGGGAGAGATATTGGGGAAATATTAATGGGGTGGGGGGACATACTTGAGAAACCTTATTAAGTTTTCCCCAATATTGGACCCCCCAACCTTTGTTCCCCTAGGGTTTAGGGTGAAGCTAAGGGGTGATATTGAAGAAACCTTATTAATGTTTCTCCAATATTTCACACCACCCCCATACTAATATTTTCATAATATTGACCCCCACCTCTCTAGTGCACCCTAATAGTATTTCTCCAATATCACACTCTGACCCCATAATAATATTTCCCTAATATTTGCGTCCACTCTGACACACCATTTTCACCCTTAGGAGTTGTGGTGGGGAAATATTATTTACATTTCCCCAATATCGAGCTCCACCCCAATCCCACATGCTCACCCCTGGGGGTGGGGGTTAGCATTGGGAAAATATTAATAATATTTACTTAATATATCCCTCCACCCGCTCAATAATATTTTCACAATAATTCCTTCCATGCCTCATGTGAAACTCAAGTTGGGGTGGGGGAGATATTGGGGAAATATTCCCAATTGGAGGTGCGAGGAAATATTAGGGAAATATATTTAAGATTTACCCAATATCAAAACCCACACCACCCCTTGTGTGCACCCTTCTAGGTGGGGGGTGATATTACAAAAAGGTATATCATTAGGTGTGGGGGTGATATTGGGGAAATATAGGATGGGGTGTGAGATTGGGGAAACATTATTAGTATTTCCCATTAGAGATATGGTGGAATTGATATTGAGGGAATCTAGGGTGGGGGGTCATACCGAGGAAATCAAGGGTGGGGGAGTGATATTGGGGAAATCTTATTAGGATTTCCCAAATATTTACCTCCACATTCACCTCCAATGTGAACCTCTGGGGTGGGGAGAATACAAATTTCTCTAATATCACCCCCGAACTACACCCCCCTTGTGTACCCCAAGTGAGGGTGGGGGGTGATTTAGCAGAAATATTGATATATCCCCCTAACCCCCACTTCCATATGTACATGGAGGTGGAGGCACATTGGTGGTGGAGGTGGTAGAATATATGGGGGGAATATTATTAATATTTCTCTATTATCTCCATTTCCACAATATCACCCCCATGCGATATGTGTAAATCTTAATAATATTTCCCTAGCATTGGTCCCCACCCCCCATGTGCACATGTGGAGAGTTGTGGGGGTTAATATTGGGGAAATATTATTATTTTCACATATGTAGAGGGGGTGGGGGATAATATTTATTAATATGTTTTCAATATTGCATGTGGGGAGGGGGTGAGGATTGACATTGGGGAAATATTATTAATATTTCCCTAATATCACCCCTGATATTAGGAACATGGGGGTTGGATCTAGAGGGGTGTTGGGGAAACAACCATAATAATGTTTCACAAATATCTCCCCCAATCCCCACCCCTACCCATAGATTTCACCAATATCACCCCAAACCCCACCCACACCCACAATAGGATTTCCCTAATATCCTCCCCCCCCATGCTCATTCCCATGTGTACATGGGAGGTGGAGGTGGGGTTGGTGGGAGATATTAAGGAAATATTATTAACATTTCCCCATATATTTCCCCACCCCCATGTGTGATGGGGGGGAATATGGAGGGAACCTTATTAATATTTCCCCAATATCTCCCCTCACCTCGATGATGAGAGTAGTTGGAGAAATTGGAAAATTTTAATTAAAGGGGTGTGGGGAGAGATATTGGGGAAACATGGAAAATATTAATTATAATCATCCAATATATTCCCGCACACCATGATAGGGTTGGGGATGTGGCGGTGGGGGAACTATTGGAGAAATCATAATGGGGTGAGGTTGGGGAAGATATGGATGAAATATTTTAGGTTTGGGGTGGGGTTGATATTAGAGAAAAATTATATGTTGGTGGTGGTGTGGTATATTAGGAAAATCAGAGAAATAATTTTAATAGGGGGGAGGATATGGGGGGATATAATGGAGAAATATTATTAATATTTCCTAAATATCACCCCCCACCCCACCCTATTAAAATTTCTTGAATATATTCCCCCAATATCACCCCCGACCCTAAGGCCCTACCCCACCCTATTAAAGTTTCTTGAATATATTCCCCCAATATCACCCCCAACCCTAACGCCCTACCCCCATCATATGATTGAGCGGATATAGTGGGAAACTATTATTATGGTTTCCAAAATATCTCTCCACACAACCATAATTAATATTTGTTGAATATCTCCCTTACCCCAATACATGGGTGACGAATGAGGAAAATAATGTTCTTTTTAAATAAAATGCACATGATCTCACCCTACCCTAACCCTTATCATATATAATGAAATTGACAGTGTCTCCCCACGATGTTGGTAGAGTGTGTGTGTGGGGGGGGGGGACAATGCAATTTTTAAATGAAATGAATATGATTTTACTCTAGCCTCACCCTTATCATATATAATGAAATTCACATTGTCTCCTTCCACTGTTGGAGATGGAAGACAAGGGTTTTGGTAGGGGTATATATTGGGAAAATATTAATAACATTTCCCCAATATCCCTATCTCCCTGATACGATTTGATTGATATCTTCCCACACCCCCACCCTTATTTCCTTATATATATATTGGAGTAGAATTGGGGGGATATATTGGAAAAATATTAATAATATTTCCCACCATTGGAGGTGGTGGTGGGAGTATATATTTAGGAAATCACCACCACCACCCTCCCCCACCACTCATGGTGGGAAATATTATTAGTATTTCTCGGATATCTTCACCCACCACGATCACTGGAGGTAGGAAATATTAGTAATATTTCACCAATAAATACCCCCCTCATCCCCAACCACCCCATGTTAATGGGTAATATATTAGATAAATATTATTCTAGGGGTGGGGGAAAGGGGATATATCAAGAAAATTTTGGCTAGAGAGGGGAGGAACATGAGATTGGGGAAATATTATTATGGTAAATATAATATTATCATTGACATTCCCCCCAACCTCCACCTCCACCTCCCGTCATGGGGATTGGGTTAGATATTAAAAAAATACGATTATATTAGTGAATACAATAAAAAAAAATCAATAAATACCCCCACCCTATACCCTAAATTATTATATTGGTGTGGGTGGGGAAGGGGGGATATATGGGAAAAATATTATTACATACATGGTGGGGGAGGGGAGAACATTATAAAAATATTATTCTATTAGTGAATACAATAATATTTTACCAATATCTTCCCCCTCCTTTACCCCCATAATAGGGAAAATTTTAGGGGCTAAATTTTTCCCATGGACTGATTTTCAATGTTTGTTTTGAAGAAAAGATTTTTCAATTTACATTTTTTATTAAAATGATTCACCCAAATTTTATAGGATAAAATTATTTTACTCAAAAAATGGCCAAAAAATTCAATAAAATATATAAAATCCTTAGAAATTTGAATATTTTTACATATTGCCAAAGATTTTATTGTTGGTGTTTTAAGAATTAGTAAGATTTACCAAGGTTTATACACTTTAATATAAGTATGGAACCTTAATATTTTCCCCACCCCGTAGATGGGATATAATAATATTTTTCCAAGTGGGGGGACATATTAATGAAATATTATTATGTGGGTGAGGGTGAGTAAGGGTAGGGGTTTATATTGGTGAAGTATTATTAGGATGGGGGTCAGGAGTGATATTGGTGAAATCATATTAATATTTATAACTTAATAATATTTCACCAATATATCTTGCTAATTTAATAAGATATATTTAAAACATTTATCCAATATCTACCCCCTAACACAT